>PVHP010026422.1:0-24666 GCA_004024765.1 Zapus hudsonius | reverse complement strand
TCTAGGGTAAAAATATTTTTCCAGAGCCCCAAGTTCCCTGTTCTGTTGCCAGATGGCTGACCACAGATATCCTGTCGGGCCCCATACCCCTTTCTTCAAGTTGAATTTTCCTGTCTCCTGGACTCTTAATATTGCTTACTAAGTCAAGCCTTGCAAAATGGCGTTCCTGCTGCTAAGCTGGGGCTGGGGTCTTTCAATATCACTGTATATGAATGGACTTAACACCCCTATAATAAGGCACAGACTTGCAGGGTGGATCAGAAAAATGGACCCTTCCTTCTGCTGCCTTCAGGAAACGCACTTTACTTCTAAAGACAGCAATCTTCTTAAAAAGTAAAAGGATGGAAAACAGTTCATCAGGCATGTGGAAGTAAAAAGAAAGCAGGTGTAGAGGCTATATTAATCTCTGACAAAATAGGCTTTACACCAAAATCAATTGATTGGGATTACTAAAAATGTCAAGTTGACAATGAAACTTAACCATCACACAGACTAAAATATTCATTTTTTTAACAAGTTTATTTTTATATTCTGTCATTCTGTTTAATTGGCAGAAAGATTTTAGAATATAAGAATAAACAATACTACATAAAGGGAATAGCTTTCATATTCACTATAGGAAATATCTATGAGTGGTACTCTTGTGAGGACCCAATTGAGATCCTAAACAATTGCACATTTTAAAATGCCTTATTTTTATAGCAGAGAGACTGACTCTGTAGGTGGTAGTTTGAGGGTTAAAATCAAGAGATGGTCATATCTTAGTAGTACTAACTAATTGTATGAGCATGGTATGGCAGAGAATCTTAATATATCAACTTAATATTCACAAATAGCAGAGGAAGACTGAAAATTAGGGACATATTTATTATGAGGTTTATAGAAATGGATATTGAAATTGTGTGTTGGGGAAAATGAGACACAGAGAGACAGAAAAAGCTCAGTGTAGCAAGACTCTAGATACAATGAGAGAACATTAGATTTTTGTACTAAATTTCCAGGAAGTCAAAGCAAAAAGCAAAACACAATAGATTGTATAATATGATTTTTTAAAAATTGAGTAGACCTTTTTTCCTGGCATTGAAAAAAACTGTATATGAGTTTATATGAAGAATATCAAGCAACATAATAGATCATATTCTCAGTATTGGATCTAGAAAAGGTACACAATGTTCTTAATTTCTCTGTTTCATATGTGAATATTTGACAAAAGCCTAAGACACAGCAATGCAACATATTTTGTTAAAATGAATTTAGAAGAAAATGTGATTTTTTATAAATTATATCTTTATTGCCCATATTTAGATACATTGAATGAGCAAATAATATGTTGGTGTACCCAATTCCCAGTTTCTCTCCTCCCTGTCCCCAATCAGCTGGGTCTCCTCCTCCATGGGCAGTCTGGATCAGTCCATGGGTTAGGGGATTATGGATAGCCTAGGAGTCACCCAGGTTCCACTCCCCTTTGTATGTTGTTACCAAGGGGAGCAGTGTCTCTGAGAGCTCTCCCCCACCATGGGAGAGCTTAAAATCTTTCCACCCCCTCTTCTGCTCAGTTCCCTGAGTCAATGTGGGTGAGTATTAAGGCTACTTTGTTGTTAGGTCTTAAGGGCCTCTGTACTGCTTTAGGTTGTGTTGAAAACTATGATCTTTGATTTTGTTTTCTATTCTGTATTCTAAACATAAGAAAGATTTCAAAGGACCAACCAAATAGTATGGCTCATCAATGGTCCTATAGTATGTTTTTCCTTCCTTCCTTCCTTCCTTCCTTCCTTCCTTCCTTCCTTCCTTCCTTCCTTCCTTCCTTCTTTCCTTCCTTCCTTCCTTTCTTCCAGTCATCCATACATACATCCATACATACATCTACCTTATTTCTTTTGTATGAATATGTATAAAGTATATATTGTGTGGTTTGTTTAATGCGGTATACATACACATGTATGGGGAAATGCATGTGTGCTGAGGCCTGAGAGAACTGTGGGTACATTTCTCTCATGCTGAGGCCTGAGGAGAATTGTGGGTACTTTTCTCTATCACACAAACACATACATCCAAGAAACCAGTTGGCTCCCCCAACCTGTAACTTCTAGTTTTATGGTGAATCCATGGTCTCTGCCCCTACCCTTCGCTGGGGTTACATAGGTACAGGGTTATGCCCATATTTTACTTGGTTTCTGTGTAATTGTAACTTGAGACATCTCAGGCTCTCCTAAGCCCTCATACTTAGAAGGCAAGGGCTCTGAGCCACTGAGCCGGCAGCACTTTATCTAGTTTTCTAATAGAACTTTGACCTTTTGACCAATGATTAAAAGTATCTTATTACTTAAGATCTCAACCACAAAGCAGACTCAAAACTCACCCACTAAGTAAGACTCAGAGAACTAAGCGGAAGAGAGGGCAGAAAGATTGTAAGAGCCATAGTGAGGGAGAATGTCCAGAGACATTGCCCCCATCAGCAACAATACACAAGGGGGAGGAAAAAAAAAAGAATGAAAAACCTGGCTACCTCTGTTTCAGTTCATACCCCCTACCCTATGGACAGTTCCAGTATGCACACCAAGGAAATACCCCAGTGGGTAGGGGACAGAGAGGAGGAAAACGGGGATACATTCAAAAGATTTGCTCATATAATGTATATATTTATTCATAATAAAGGTATTTTTAAAGAAGTATTTTACAATGGCAATTATTGTGATTTTTAAAAAGTCCATTAGAAGGCTGGAGAGATGGCTCAATGGTTTAAGGTGCTTTCTTGTAAAGCCTAATGGCCTGGGTTCAATTCCACTGCGCCCAGGTGGAGCCAGAAACAGGGAGTGGCACATGTGTCTGGATTTCATTTCCAACAGCAGAAGTCTCTGGCATGCCCATTATCTTGTTCTTACTCTCACAAATAAATAAGTAATTAAAGGAAATTAGGGGGGCTGAAGAGATGGCTCAGCAGTTAAAGTGCTTGCCTATAAAACCTAACATACTGAGTTCAATTCCTCAGTACCCACATAAAGCCAACTGTACAAAGGGGCACATCCATCTGGAGTTGTTTGCAGTGGCTGGAGGCCTAGGCACATCCATTCTCTCTGTGTGTCTGTCTCTGCTCAAAAATAAATAAATAAAAATAATTTTTTTAAATAATCCATTAGATAGATATATATACATATATATATCATAGATGATATATCTATTCACCCCTACATCTATCAATCATCTGTCTGTGTATCATCTATCGGACATGTTCTTTCCATTCTCAACAACCCTGGAAAAACATTACTATTGTCAGCTTATAAATGAGAAAGTTACAGAGATGAAATATGATGTATGAAAGCCACAGATAAAATACTAACTGAGGACTATGACTCACATGCTAGACAGTAGACTCTTCTGAGTTTCAGGACACTGAATTAAAACTTTCAAGCTTATTTAGTGTGGGGAGGAGGATATGTTTTATGTATGTTTCCAGTTACAGACACCCACAGCAGTATCCAGGTGTTTAGGTGGGTACTAGGGATCTAAACTTTGGTCCTCACACTGTGCCTTCAAGCATTTCTCCACTGAGCAATTGCCCAACACAAACTTGTTGTTTTAATAAAAAAAAATGGGTTCGCTAGTCTCACGCTGCAAGGAGTGGAGAGCACTCCTGCTGTCGTCCCCAAGGTGCCAGGGCTGGGCTGCCAGGAAGAGGCGTGCGGGGCACCCATCCTGGGCGGAGGGTGGAGGCGTGTTCAGCCCGCTAGCACCAGGGTGAAGACCACTCAGGGGACCGCTTCATGTCACAGCTCTGTGGGAGGCTGCTGGGGCACTGTTGAGGCTGGCACCAGGGCACAGGCATGCTCCATGGTGGGGGCACGGAGGGGACTGCGGGGCGAGAGGGAGTGGCATGCTCCGAGTGGCAGCGGCTCCAATGGCTCGCAGCAGGGGGACCAGAAACCGGGCACCCATGGAGACATGCCCATGGGCCTGAGAGCCTACGGAAGTGTTACAGCTCTGTGTGTGTTCAGTTCATCTCTCCAGAGAGAATAACAGGCATAGACCCGGGGGGAAAAATGGCAAATAATTCCATGACAAGGAATCCCCCTTTTATTGTAGCAGCATTGTGGGTTAAATAGAAATTGAGGAGGAGGGAAGGAAAGAAATGAGCAACAAGGATTGGCAGAAGTCAGCAACCTGTGAATCCCTGCTTTGCATGTGGATGTGAGCTTGGGCACGTATCAGATGGTGGGGGCAGAGGAACTGCCAACTTCTAGGCACAGCTGGGGTGGAAACCTGGGTCTATGTGGCTTGCTTTGGGGGTAGGAAGTTTCAGAGTTGAGGGTGGAGATAGGGAAACACCTACCAGGATTAGCCACTGGGGTTTCTGACCTCATTCTTCAACACCCTCTTAACCCTTTGTCCTCTGTACCCTCCTTAAGCAATACCAAAACAAGCTTATGTTTTAAATAGAAAACACCAATCTTAAAGCATAATGTGGAGACTCCATATATAACCAAGTACATAGCTGTTCTGGTTAGATGTTAGTAGTCTACTAACTTTTTAAATATACTTTTTCATATACTAACTTTTTGACACCTGACTTCTCCCAATGGTTTTCCACAATAGTCCGCAGGGCAGTAGTATCCCTAAGTGAAATATAGATTTCACTTAGGTGATAAGCACTATTCTTAAAGATGTGCTTTGTGGGACTTAAAGCATTATATGCTTTTCCTTTTGATATAAATCCTAAATGATTAATATTCATGTCAGTCTGCAAATTCACCTGATCTCCATCTACACATTCTACAAAATTTCAGCAAATATATTTGGGAAACAATTTTTTTTCCATCATAAAAATACTAACTAGGGTTGTGAATATAACTCATTGTTAGGGTGCTTGTGTAGCATGGGTGAGGCTATGGGTTTGATCTTCTACACCATTTAAAAAGAAAAAAGAAAAATACTATTCAAATTTGTCAATTTTTTAAACAAAAACTTTTAGTCATGATAAACATCATACATATTTCTGCACATGTACATATAGACAAAAAATAAACAATACCCACATAAAAGCTAATACAGCTAACCATACCTTCTTTAGCCTCTTACATATTTCCCTTTACTGAAATTTTGCTAGTCACAGATGATGTGGACTGTATACTTCAAAACAAAGCTGTATATACCATCTTCCTCTAATACTTGAGGACAGACCTCTCTCCTTTCTCTCAATTTGTCACTAATGCTCTTACTTTTCATCTGAAAGTATTATGTTTCATTGAGAGGTAGACTTCACTACTTTCTTCTTGCAGTTCCTTTAAATTTATTAGTCCCTTCCTTTATTCACTAAATAATTGATTACCTTATTTGCAGTCTTCTTTCACATTTCAACTGTTGAAAATTTCTTTGTTGACAATTTCAACATACATGTGCCCCAAATTTACTTGACCCATCTCTGTTGTCATGGCCCTGTTCTTTTCTACCACCTCAGCCTGAACCAAGGCTTCAAAATCTGTACTATCTCCAAAAATCAAAAGTATAAACTTCTCCTTTTCTTTTCTCCTCTTTTCTCCTATGTTCTTTGCTTTAAAATGCAAACTGTCCAAATTCTGACCTCCAACCCATTGTTTACATTGCTGATTTCTTTTTTTGAAAATATTTTTATGTATTTACAAGCAGAGAGAGAGATAGAAAGAAGAGAGAGACAGAGAGAATGGGTGTGACTGGGCCTCCAACCCCTGGAAACAAACTCCAGATGCATGTTCCACTTTGTGCAGCTGGCTTCATGTGGGTACTGGGTAATCAAACCCAGGTGGATAGGCTTTGCAGGTAAGTGCCTTAACTCCCGAGCTATCTCTCCAGCCCCCTGCATTGCTGTTTTCTTATCTAGCATTTCTTCACTTCTTCATAAGTATCTTAATCCCATGGGTCCTTTTGAAAATGCGATCTCCGGGAAAAAATCTCCAGTGCTTTGCTCCATCTCACTCATTGTATTCTCCTTCAAAAATCCTACCCACTGTAATCTAAACATTTGCCTTTTCCATTCCTGCATGTTGCATTCTTGACTTTGTTGGAGATCACAAATCAAGACAGATTTCTTTGACCATGATTTCCTTAGGTCAAACTGAAATAGAGCCTTAGCAAGGCCCAGTTAATTATAGTTTTTCCATCTCCAAATAGCTACTTTAAACTAACTCTTCTCTTTAGCTTACCTTACTTGGGTCCTTCCTCTTTACTCTGAGCTTATGATTTCACATCACACTTTAAGGAAAATGTAAAACATGTGACAATCATACTCCTCATCCCACTGCCATATTATAAACCTGTCATGTCTCATCTCCCCTTTGATTCTACTTTCAGGACAGTCTTGCATTCTACTGAACACATATCCTCTATTATATTGTTTGGTTCATCCACTGGGCAATAAGCTCCATAAAGACATGGTCTGTTCAGTTTGTAACATGGTATTGTCTGAAACTTTTGCCCTGCAGAGACATGATCACCCAAGATGAGGCACAACTTACAGGCACATTGGCACCAAAACCCATCTTTTTTGAACCAAAACGTTTATTGGATTACTTTCAGAGTGTGTGTGAAGGGTGTCTCACGTGGGCATGGAGATCCCAAAGCAGAACTTCCTCAGTCAACAATAACCAAAAACCTAAGTAATTTATGGCAGATTAAAAAGAAATAGAAAAAATATAAGCCAGGTTCAGTGAAACCAATACAGTTCAAGGTTGGTGGAAAGGATAGACATTAATGGTGCCAGGAAGGCACTGGTAAAAATGAAGTGAAAATATTTAAAGGTCAGCATCAGTGTAAATCAGATTAGTCTCATATATTTCTCAATTAATGTGAGAGATAGAAAAGTATGTTTTCCTGTCAAACTGCATTCTGAGTTAACAGAGAAGCTACAGTTATGTGAAGAAAGAGATTACATAGTGTGGTTAGATAACTTTAAAGAGGAAAGCAAAATTTTACTATATACAAAATAAAACTAATGTGATGCTGGAGAGATTGCTAGGTGGTTAAAGATGCCTGACTGCAAAGTCAGTGGCCCTGTTTGCAATTACCCAGTCCCCATGTATAGTCAGACACACAAAGTGGTACATGCATTTATAGTTGTTTGTAGTGACAAGAGGCCCTTCTGCAGACATAGTGTTCTCTCTAACTCTCTCTCCTTGTAAATAAAAATATTTAAAATTATATTTTTAAAAACCTAGTGGAAATTTCTTTTTTGTTGCACACATTCATGTGTATGCAGATGTGCCAACAGTGTGAACACACTGTAGAGCCCAGAGGAGAATAACATATGCCATCTTCTTTTCACTCATTCACAGTTTATTTGAGGCAGTTTGTTACTCAAAGCATATGGTTTTTGCCATTTTTAGTTGAGTAAGCCCCAGTGAGTCTATGCACTCTGCTCCCTCAACATCCCTTCCCCCTAACCACACAACTGTGCTTACAAATATTCATGACCACACCCAACTGTTTACATGGGTGCTAGGGAATTGAACTTGGGAAAATCAGATCCTCATGCTTGTTCAGCTTGAACTCAAACTTTGCTAACCTAATGGGCAGTTCTTAATGATTTTAAATGTAATCTTAGCCTAGTCAGTCATGAAGTATATCTTTGGTTTGCTTAACGAAACTCCAACTGTAATTACTGTTTTTTCCTCATAAAAGTCTGTGAATACTGTGTTGGATATGATTAACTATTTTTTGTTCATTTTAGCCTCATTAATGTTCTCAAACTTGTCATGTTCTTTTTCTAAAAGAAAGAAAAATGAAATATATATACATAACAGAGACTTCTTACTTCCCTATTATGGTTATTTATTTTTCATAATGTCACACATATTCTACACAGTAGAGGTCCATGTAGGGACTTGTTCTATAGTTACCCTAAACTGAGAGCAAAAATGATATACATTTTGTGTGTATATGTGTTTTATGCTCTGGGAAGGTATTCCATAAATTTCATCAAAATTTCAAAGGTGTTCAAAATTTAAACAGCTTAAGGACTATTAGTTTATAGAATCCTTTCAAACTATCCAAAACCATGTGTGATGGTTAAGTTTTGTTGTCAACTTGACCTTTTTAGTAATCTTGGGTGGGTCTCTGATGTCCTTCACAGGAAGGCAGCCCTCTCAGTAGGTGGCAGGATGTAAAAAGGCTTGGGAAAGCTAGAAACAAACTTTCATTCCTGGGAGGATAGTGTAAGAAGGTTATTCCAGCATCAACACGTTTGGGGAAGGTTAAAAGACCCTGCCCTAAGGCTATATAAAAAGGGGGAGAAAATCTCCTTTCTTCCCCCTGCCTGTTTTGTTGGTATATGCATGGTGTTAGTGATGGGTTTTTCTCTCTGCTTGAACCTCTGAAAGGGAGCCAGCCTCTTATATCATTATGGAACTTCCCCTGGATCTGTAGCTTCAATAAATCCTTTCCTCCCAATAACTCTGCCTGGTTTGGAGGTTTATCTCAGCAGCATGTGACTGACTACAACACCATGTTAAAAAAAAGTCACATTTGTCCAGACTACTTTCATTTACTATATTCTTGCCTTTTCAGTTTTCTTATAATCTCTGCTAAGTATCTTAAAATACAACAAAAATAAGCAAATTTAAAAAATTATCTAACATGTTACTTGGTGGTATTTCATTATGAGGACTATGTTGCTACTAATAGTTTAAAGTATCATTTATTATGCTCATTATTAGTTATGTGAACATTGAAAAATTAAATCTCTAAATCATATTTCAAGTAGTTATCTATTCATAGGAAACATTTTATGGGTAGGTTCTATTTTTTTACTACTGAAAATAAACTTTTATTTTAAAAACAAAATATGTTATTATCAGCTATTATTTCCATTTATTTATTTATTTTTATTGTCATTTTATTATCAGTAATTTTTTGTGTTAAAATTCAAATAGACTCCTTTCTCCAGTGTTCAGTCAAGATTAAATATTATATGAACTCTTGGATAATACCACAAAATAGAAGTAAAAAGTATTCAAAGGTACATTATCATGAATGTGAAAGCCATTTTTAGTGTAAATCTTTATTTTCCATCAAAGAATAAAGAACTTTAGATATTTTTCCAACAAGCCCTGTTTCTTGAGCACTATCTTCTATTTTCTAATTGAATAATCATTTCACATATTGCCCAATGGAAATATTAACAAAAGTAATTCACAGCTATATAAAATTTGTCATTTAAATAAAACATTGCATATCACATGCCTACTATATGAAAAATAAAGTTCAATGAGAGAAATAATGTAAATATTTTATAATGTAGCAATGCTATTTGAGATAAAAATTAGATACAAACAGATAACATTTAAGAGATGCTGAGGAATATTAGGCAGATGCCCATCAGCAGAGTTGCCCAAGTACCTCTTCAATGTGGTGGCATTGCTTGCTCACAGTGAATGTCCCCATCTAGGAAAGCCTGAGGGTTCTACCTCATTTTCCTATAAAAAGTCCTTAGTCAGGTCTTACAATTATGGAGGCATAAATGCTCAGTATCCTTGCACCAAGATAAGAACTGGGTGATACAGCTTATGTTTCAGAGCTCCCTATAAATTGAAGCTGAAGCCAGACTTCTCCAGAACTTGTGTATCTTTTCTCCTGCCTGAACCTGATTTCCTTACACCTGTATAGTTTTCTCTTCAGACACATCACTCCTTCAGGAAGTTACCTGATAAAAACCATTTCAGATTCTGCTTCTGGACAGTCTGATTTAAAATAGCAGTAAAATTTGAAGACCAGTCTTTTATGATCTACCCTTTTAATCTAATAATAGAATCACCAAACTATAGTTGCAAAGGGCCTTATAATTTTCTCAGTTTGTATATTATAAACAGGTAATAAGTCCCAATAAAGGATTTAAATGAAAGGCCAAAAGATATCTTAGAATGGAAATTAAGAACAGGTTTTCTAATTCGTAGCCCCATGATTATCTAATGACCACTCTTATGAATATATGAAGAAAGGAATGTTATTTTATACAAATATAAATACAAATGTCAAATGCTTTTTCTGTAAGGAATTATTAAACAAAACCATTCAAAAGGAAAGCATTTAGTAATATTATTCAAATTCCATCTCATTAACTACACCTTCCCTCAATGCCCCCAATAAAGATTTAATGCCATTAGTCTCAATTTTTAATTTTCTATAAGAATACCGAGATATTCTTACACTGAATCATGATTGCTATCCTACATGATAAGGCACTGAGACTGAAGAAAATCTATTATTACTCAATTCAGGCCTACTTTTTTGTACTAGATACAACCTTTACAGTTTATCTTTTTTTCCACTTTCAGAGAGATATCAGATGTTGCTAATGTGAGTTTTCTTTTAGCACTACATTTGTTTACTTTATCTCATACACTTATATTATTTAATAAACAAGACTATATCATCCTTTCTGGGAACAGAGACTGAAGGGTCAGCTTCTTATCTCTTACATAGAAAGCAATATCCATGCTCAGCAGGCCCTCATCCCCTTAATAGACCTGGGTTACATCTTACTATCTGAGTGTTAAAGATGCTCTTAGCAAAGCATTATGCTGCATCAAGGTAAGAGTTAAAGCCAAATATGCTGTTTCTGCCCTTCTGTAAATTTGAGTGTGATGGCCAGCTGCGACAGTCACAAAGCATCTTTGCAAACCAAAGCCTAGTAAGGCCACCAGAATTCTTAATTTAAAACGCTTGCCAGCAGGAGGAGCTCTTAAAAGTAGAAGTAGGCTCTGGTCAAACTGCATCTGCCAAGGAAAACAAGAAAAAAAATGGTGAAGGGAAAGGTCAAATAGAAGTGGAGAGAAGGTTCTTTCAATTTCAAGCAATGCATTCATTTATGAAAAGCCACAGGTGAGCTTCAGAAAGCAAGAAACTCCTCAGCAGTCTGTAGTTATAGTTCAATGCAGAGAATCAGGGAGCCAGCCAAGGGAGATCCCAGGTGTCCTGAGGAAAGATTAAATCACTTGAAATGCAGTAGAAAGTAATGGGAATTGAAAATTTTAAGTTGTCAAAGTTTTATAACTTCTCTTTAGGCAAAATATCCAAATTGCTGGGTATTCCATTTTCTTAAGTATTTATTTATTCACAAGCAGAGAGAGAGAGAGAGAGAGAGAGAGAGAGAGAGAGAGAGAGAGAGAGAGAGAGAGAGAGAGAGAGAGAGAGAGAGAGAGAGAGAGAGAGAGAGAGAGAGCGCCTTGCCAGGGCCTCCAACATGGTTTTACATGGGTACTGGGGAATCTAAACTGGGTCCTTAGGCTTTGTAGGCAAGTACCTTAACTGCTGAGCAATCTCTCCAGTCCTGATTATTCCATTTTTGATTGGAGTCTTTCTTCCTGGCCAAACCATAGCCCTTGCATCTCCTTTCCTTTACTTGGATACTTTGGTGGTTCCTAAGCCAATTCCAAATTTAACAGGTGCTAAATGTCTGATGATAGCACTTAAGGTTTCTGTAGCATAAGTACAGTGAGCATTGTAGTAAAAAGTACAAATCCTAATGCTCTAATAGCACATAGCAAACATAACCCAGGTGTTGGTAGAGGGTATTTCAGTAATAGAGTTCTCATAATAGAATGAGAGTTGGGGGATATAAAAATAAACAAAAGTGAATAAACTGATTTACACTCTGTAAACACACTGGGTCTTATAGGAATTTAATTATTATACATTGCATACGTAAATTGGTAAGTTCTTAATTTTTTTTCTACTCTACCAATCAACTGCTACATTGAGAATATTATCAAGTCCAAATGAACCAAGGTAAACCCTTTAAAAATCAGTAATATAAAATACATTCACCTCCTTTAAAAAGGACAATCTATAGTGATCTGACTGGCTGTTGCTTAATTGCTACAAATGTAAACTACTCCTCTGAACTGTTTCTATCAACATTGATCTAATGTTCCCTGATTCATATGCACCAACCCTTCTGAATGAGCAGAGGATAACTTAGGCATCCACCTTAGAAATACCCTAGGAGGCCAGGCTAAGGTGACACCTCCTCCAGCCAGGAGGCTAGAGACAAATCTTTAATATATTTGAATCTATTGGGGGACAGTCAGTCAAACTACTACAAAGGATTACTGAATATTAATTTGGCTTAATGCTCAAATGAAGTAAAAAAATGTTGATATTCCAAATAAATATTCTCTTTCTTAGGGATTATATTCATGATTTTGAATTCCTCCCTTCCAGAAGCATTTAAACTTATTTCCTTTTTATCCAGAGGATAGGGCTTTAATTCTTTTTGAACTAAACATTGGAAATGGGAATTCAGCATTGTGGTCTCAACAGTCTTACAAATTCTGTATCTACGTTTAAGTCCCCTCAGAAGTATGTTATGAGAAAGAAAGAAGTGGATGCACATGGTTCTGGGCTGGACATTTAAGAAGTTAGGTGCTGGAGAGATGGCTTAGTAGTTAAGGCACTTGCCTCCAGTGCCTAAGGCCCCAAGTTCAATTCCCCAGTACCCATATAAGCCAGACCCAAAAGGTGGTTGCCCTGGTTCTCTCTCTCTCTCTCTCTCTCTCTCTCTCTCTCTCTCTCTCTCTCTCTCTGTTTAATAAAGAAAAAAATAAATATAAAAAAAGAAGTTAATAAAATAGAGTAGAAGTTGAGATACAGAAAAAGGGAAAGGACCATGGTCAGGGCAATGTCTCACAGTGTATTGTTCTATAAGCCAGGCCAGATTCTACTTTAGGTACTTTGTTTTGTGTAATGCATCTAATGAACACTTGTGAATATGTGTATTTATAGCATTTAAGGTATCTTGCCATAGTAATAATTCCATTATTTAAATAATGATATGCTATCATTTCTTTTTCTCCAACTCCTTACTTTTCCAAGGGCTATGACAGATAAGGTATTCCTCAGAGATGATAAATCAAGATTAGCATTATGCACATTCTCTTATTGATAATAATATTATACTTCTTTGCCAGAATTTCTCATTTTCCCTCATGATAATACCACTATAGTGCCAGGGCACATGCTGTGGCCATTATTTTACAGCTCAAGAAACTTTACTTCATTAACATGGATTGTGCTAACATGGATTGTGTACCTAGAATACACCAACTATTTAGCTTTGCTCATTCTTTCTCGAGATATGTCAGTTAATCCTGCTGACGTATTGGTACCTTTTTTTTTTTTTTTTGAAAAACCTCCTCAGCATTCTAAGAGTTTTCCTACAGCAATGAGTATGAGAACAAGATACAGTTCTGGACTGAGCTTCAGTGCTCATTAACCAATAATGCTTTACAGGTCTAGCTTTGAGACTTCATGCTTTCCATGCTGTGGCTTTTCCATGCAACTTTTCCCAAATTGTTCCCTCTGCCAGGTATGATTTTTGGATTCTTCTTCACCAAGTAAACTCCCTACATAAGCATTAGCTTTGAGGGGGCACCACTTCCTCAGGAAACCACACCTAACTGTCCTGACTAAGCAAATCTGTCTCTAGTAACTCTTTTTGCCTTTATTATAACTCTATATTCATAGATAAATGTTATAGAATTTAATCAATATCTGTCAGTCACACCATCTCAGCATGCTCTGTCACTGTAAGATCTTTATCTGCCTGGATTTATGAAGTTTCCTCCCAGCAGCTAGCACAGGGCTTTATATATGGCAAACACTCAATGGATATCTTGAATCAAATATAAATATCTATTATTAATAATTCTTCTGAGTTGACCTAGGGTGTTATTATCAATTAGAGTGTGTGTTTTTTTATTATCCATAATGAGTTACATTGTTTATTGGGCCAACAATGAGTTGTTATCCCCAATTCCCCATTGCCCCCCTTCCCCATCTCCAGTCAGCTTGATATCCTCTGTGGGCCGTCTGGATCAGTCCTTGTGGCAGGGGATCATGAATAGCCTAGTCCTTAGCCCGGTCCTCCTGGCCCAAGTGTGTTGTTACTGAGGGGTGCCATACCTCTGGATAGTCTCCCCCACCACGGCTCTTACAATCTTTCCGCCCCCTCTTCCGCTCAGTTCCCTGATTCCTGGTGGGTGAGTATTAAGGCTGCTTTAAGGTTGTGAGCTTAGGGGTTTTTGTTTTGAGATTTGTTGGTTTCTGTCTCACTGGCTTATCCTTTGTTGATTGAATGGCTGTGGCCGTGGGTCCCTTGTTCATCCCGTCCATCTCTGCAGGGTTCCATATGGATCCTCCACCATATGACTGTGGTGGCTTGCCAGGATCTCAGCTTTCTGCCTGCGGTAGGTTGGTAGGGTTATATGGGCTACAGCTCTCTCACTGCGTCCTGAAAAATACAAGCACAATCTCTATCGGAGAGTGAGATCAGTATAGGTTAACAAATATACCATTCTGGATTACCTAGATTCTATTTTAGTAGCCTCCCTGTCAGTCACTCTAGCCCAGGCTGACCTGGAATTCACTATTTAGTCTCAGGGTGGCCTCGAACTCCTACCTCTGCCTCCCGAGTGCTGGGATTAAAGGCATTTGCCACCATGCTCGGCCAATTAGAGTGTTTCTGAAGCCAAAATGCATTGCCCCTCCCCAGGAAAGTATGGGAAATGCCTAAAAATATTTTCTGATCATTATACTAAGTAAATCAACTGGGATTTGGTGGTAAAAGACAGAAATGGTGACACTCAAATGTTTGATTTCAATACCAATTAGGAGAAAGTTTCTTCTACAGGTAGTCAATTTAGGAACTCAGGCCCCAAAGAACAGAGATGCCACTCTGCTCAGTCTGATTCAAGATGGCGTATTTCACTGTGGTTTTTTCCCCTATTAGTGGGCCAGTTCTGACTGTGTACACCTCTATGGACCACCAACCAATTAAGGTTCTGTATGTACATTTGAACTTGTCAAAGAGGCTCATCCCAATTGGATGCCTAATTTAAAAGTACCAACTCAAATCATCACATAGATTTCCCTGGATTTTTCCTTTAGGACCTCTCTGAAATTGGGAGCTTTTGTGTGTCTTTTCTACTTTCTTATTTCTATTCTCTCTCTCTCTCTCTCTCAAAATAAATCTTTAAATTGTAACCTTATTTCTGTGTACTTACATCAATTCTTTGCTAGTCATAAAATGACAGCTTGATGTCCACTGACTTTGGGAGTTCTGACCCGTTGCAGAGTCCAGGATGGCATCATAATTGTGACTCTTTAACAATTTGTGGGATAGTCTGCCTAAGGAATAAATGTTTTACTCACAATGGACCTAGTAGCACCCTAAGAAACACTGAATATAGAAGTAATATAGAAGTAATATTCATTTCAAGAACAAGCAACTAATATATCTCCATGATTGTTAACACAATTTCTTATATAGTACAGAGACACAAGTGTGTGTGTGTGTGTGTGTGTGTGTGTGTGTGTGTGTGTGTGTGTGTGTGTGTGGTGCAGTGTGTGTATAAATAGCTTTGGAATGTTACATCTCTTAGTAATCACTATACAATTTCTTTTCTAAATAATGCCAGAAAATGGAAAGAAATGGTTATAGGAAATCTGTTTGATAGATCAGAAATTTGAAAACTAAAAATGACCAAAGGTCCCAGTGATTTATTTAATCTATAAAGTTTCCCTTTACATGCCATGAATTCCTTCTTGTTTTTCTCTTGATGCCTAGCTTTTGAAAAAGAAATTATTGAGTAGAAAATTGTATGAACAAATCATGTGCTGGTATCATCATTTCCCCCCTCCCTGCCCAACTGCACTGAGGGCCCTCCTCAGTGGGATTGCTGGTATATACTATGGGATTGTGGGCTATGATTTGTGCCAGCAGCAGATAGCCATTGTGTGTGGGGGGGAATGCCTCTGGATATTCCCCACACCTTGGCTCTTATATTCTCTCTGCCCCCTATTCCACAAAATTCCCTGAGTTGTGTTGGGTGAGTTTTATTTCTGCTATAGTGTTGAGCTCTTAGCAGCTTCCGAATTTCTGCTTTGGTATGTTTTGAGTGTCCTCAGTGTTTGTCTCCATCACCCTGGCACAGGTTGTCAGGGTGCCTAGCTTCTTATTTCTTTTCTAGGGAAAGTTCATAGTTTGATTCCTTATGTACTTGTTTTCTTTCTTTTCGTTCAAATAGAGACTTGAGATTAGTTCTCTGGACTGTTTATGCCCACTGCCGCAGTTATCTTGTAGTCACAAGAAGGAAGTATGATAAAGCCCTCTTTCAATGTTTTCATTGTAACTCAAGAGTTATCCAAATGCCAGTGGTAAAATTCCCTTCACTGAGACTATAAACAGTTATTTTCATATCTTTCCTATATTAAGCACCTGGAAAGAAATCAGGGCAGAGGTGAGAGGTGGCATGGCATAACTGAACACTGCACCAGAGAGTCATGATATCAGGAGCCTTAAGAACCCAAATGATTTGACCTCATCTGACAATGGTTTCACCATGTTAAAATAATGAGAAGAGGCAGTAAGATAGCCTATAGGGTCCTTTTATGAGATAAAAATTGAGTTTTAAAGTTTAAGGAACAATGAGGGAGGAAGGAAGAAAAAGAATTAGGAGATGTTTTCTTGGCAACTAGCTAAGACAATGCTTTACTCTATATTAAATTATAGTCATGTCTAATTCTTTTAGTGTAGTGTGGAAAACTATTCAAATTAGGGCTTGAGTACCTGCCTTATGACCAATGCTTTTAAAGGAACATGAATGGAACCCCCTTGAGATTTGATTGTAGAATGGTTTCAGAGGCAATAGCCACATAAATAAACACATGAATACTGTGGGTTTGAGCTGTGTAAATAAATGTGTGCTTTAATACAAACCTCACAACTTTCTGACGAACCTTCTACTTAGGCACTGTTTTCTTTTCTAAAAAATGGAAATGAGAATGCCGACTTCATAGGGTTGTGATATGTGAACAAATGTCACATTAAAAACATGTTAAGGGTTGTAGAGATGGTATAGTAATTAAAGTGCTTGCCTGAAATGCCTAGCAACCTGGTTTTGATTTCCCAGTACCCACATAAAGCCAGATGCACAAAGTGGTGCATAGATCTGAGTTTGTTTGCAGTGGCTGGAGGCCTTGGGGGCATCCATCCTCTCTCTCTCTCTCTCTCTCTCTCTCTCTCTCTCTATATATATATATATATATATATATATATATATATATATATATATATATATTCTTTAATTCATGTTCCCTGCAGATCAAATTTCTTTGCTTCATTGAATTGGTAAATTTTGTTACCATAATTTCATAAATGTGAAGATATTATGTGTTGTACTCAGCTCCACAATGTTGGGATGAACTTCCAAACAGACAAAGTTTCTGAGAGGAACTGGATTTACTTCAGGCTTATAGATCCAGGGGAATTTCCATAATGGCGTAAGAGAGTGGCCTCCTTTCACAGATCCAAATAGAGAGAAACCACCACCATCCAGCAAACATCAAAAACAGGGACCAACAGTGACAAGGCAGAGCTCAAAAACCTCTCTGAATAACTTTGAGCTATAAATCAGATCTGCCTCCAATGACACCTTAGGGCTGGACTCCAGGATCTGCCTCTAGTGACATCTCTCCAGCCAGGCAGCTGGTGATAAGCTTTAATAAAACACCTGAGTCTATTGGGGGACATATGTTCAAACTACCACATTCTACTAAAGAAGTAGTGATTCAATATAGCTTTTTTAAAAAATCTAGATAGAGCATTCTGATAACATTTGATGGTTGTGATTTAGTTTGTTATATTTTGTTACAATATTGTTTTTCATAATTTTAACAAGTCTCATTTTTGTATTAAAGGGTTGATTCTATTACAGGATTATGCATTTGACAATTTTACATATAATTGCTTCAATTACCAAATCACAAATAATATGCTATAGTTTATAGTTACATATTCACCGTGAATATACTCCTTTTAAGTAAAGATAAATTTGCTGACCTAAATAAGTGACAAATTACACATATAGAGTAAAACAAATATTTCTCATATCTTCCAAGAAATCATTGTGACTTGAAACAATATAAGTCTGATGCTACATTGCTAATTTTATCAGTGATGAAAATTTGAAACTAAGTGTATCCTTTTTGATAAATAACTTCAGAGCCACTTCATCAGCATTGAACTGCTTTTCAAGTGTGTCATTCCAAATACATGCTTAGACTTCACCATCTCTTCTTGGCTCATCACTTTTATTAAGCTCATCTGCACTTTATTTTAAAATTCAAGGTGCTGCATTCAATAGCTCTCCACATAAATTATTTTTAATTAGAGAAATTTATGCCCATCTCAGTGAAAATAAGGATGAAGTGGCTTTTATGATAATAATAAGTAAAATATAAATTGATAAACAGATTAATGAGAAATGATACAATATGAGCTATAAATTGAAACCACAAGATATAATTTGTTTATAGAAAAGCCTATTTTAAATCCTGTTAAATCACTAGATGTAGAATGCAAACTGGGCTAGGAGTTTCCCAGTAGGCAAAATAAAGTTGGTAGTGTTCCTTCTAAACCTCATAGTTTGATCTTATTTTATAATATTTGAGGCTAGGAAAGGCCCATCTCTATTGGCATGAGCATCAAGATATCTTTCTCTTGAACATACTATCCTAATTGAGGAATTGCTACAAGGCATGAAACATATTTTTCCTCAATATAATTTTGACAACAATTTCAAGGGTGTTTACATATTGCTTCTTTTTGAGAATAGGAATCATAACAGTAATGTCAAAGCAGTATTCTAGGAAACCAACCTAGAAATAATCTTACTAGTGTAATACAGGTTTGGAAATTATCAAATATTTTATTTTATCCAAGTATAATATAGGGTCGCTGCAGAAGAATGAATTGCCTTTATAATGCTCAGTTTCACAAATAGGTATTCATATTATTGGATTTATACTTATGAACAAAATATTTGTAATATTTTGTTTATATTTAATCATTCACTTGTGATTTATGGTTCAGAATATTGGCAAAGAGAAATGAATTTTTAATAATATACTCTCAGGTGATTCCTTGAAGTTTTGGTCCATGGTGTCTATACCTAATTCTTTAAGGAAATCACAGTGGCTATTTGGCAAGGAGAGGGAAGCTGGGTACTCTGAAAAAAAGAGAAACCCAACCCAAACCAAAATGGGTACGGTACTTGAGGACATTTCCATTCTGTTCCAATTACTATTGATAAATAACAACTCCTAACTTACTGACTTAACATAACCACAAAATATTTGATATTATAATTTATTCTATTTCTTCTCATATAGATTAGAAATATTTGGGAAGGGCTTTCTGAATGGGGGCTCTGGTTCCAACTTTCTCTGTGTTTGCCATCTGATTGAGCTTCTGAATATTGAAATAAAATAGAAATTTCTGTATTCACCTGGTTCCTATTATTAGCAAATTTTGACTTCTTTATAGCATATCAGCCTCATAGAGGTTTATATTCAAGAGACATATTGTTGCAGTCAACAATACAGAAACCACATTGCCTTCTATGCACATACTTATGTTATTTCCATCCACTGCTATTGTTTACAAGCATATGTGTTGGTGATACAGAAATGCCTGTGTAATGCAAAAGGTTTAGGAAATTGGGTTGTTAGAATGGATTCATTGTATGAGACTAGTGAATTTATCACCTGGTTGTGTTCCCCAGAAGGCCTATAGGACAGTCTATTCACTTGGGAAATGAGAAATATCCAGGTAATAATTTATGACATAGTGGAGAGGCTTGACAGTATCCTTTCAAGGCCAGGCTTGACAGAAGGTTGCCATAGAATTGGGCTTCCCAATGTCAGTGGAGGCAAGATTGGAGTTTTGGAGTAGTCGAGATCAGTAGCAGCACTTAACCTCCAAAGGACAGGCAGGCTTTATCTCAGATGCCAATTTTCAGGGAACCCAAGGATAAGACAACGGTCAGATACAATGCAACTCATCTTAATGGATTAATGATGCTTTTCTTTCTGGTCAATGCAGTATGAGATTACTTGATATTTACTTTAATTCTTTATGCCTGAAAGTTTAAATTCACTTATGATTTTATAACCTAAAAAGGCCTACACATTTTCATTACGATAGTACATCACTTTATCATTAAGTGAGCCTTTATTGCCTCCTTGTTTTTAATAATTGAACACAATTTGTTTTTGATTATCCCAAACACTTAAGTGATCTAATTCTCTGATCTTCTGCATGAATAATTTATTTATAATATTCATAACATTTTAAGACAGATAACATTTTTTTCTTTTAACATGCTCATTTTAAATTTATCTCACATTCTTTTGCCAATTAGAAAGTGAAAGTATAGAAGAAAATGATTCAGTTTTAAATACTGTTATTCCAACTGGGAAGTAGCTAGATAAATGATTCATTATGGAATTATCCTTAGGAATATTCTTTAGATAATCATGGTAAAATTCTTTGATAAGACATCCAGTATGTGTCCAGCATAATGCTGAACAAGAAGGAGCTAATCCTTAAGGGTATTCATAATTGTCTATAGACCTCATATAATCATACCCAAAGGTTTTAGAACCAAGAGTTGATTCCTAAAAAAGATCCTTAGTTTTATACATATAATTCGACAAAATGTTAGACTTTCTTTTGTCCTTACTTTAAGTAGATATACAAGACTTTTCTTGTCTGCCAAAGTAAAAGTAAGGCAATTACATTGGAAGAGCCAACTGTCAAAAAATTGAGAGGGAGTGCAATTTATCTGGAGTTAATATCTGCCTCTACTTCCTTTTTGTCCATAGACCCCAGCTACCTAAAAATCAAGTGTAATATTTCATTTCAGACTATTCTCTGACACTTATATATACTCTCTAGCATATACAATGGTGGCTAGGTACCAGGAGCTCTTGGTTCCCTGTTGAAATTAATTATATTAAAGCCACAAATAATTTTTCTATTATATTTTATATTGACTTGTGTTAGGAAACACAAACCAAAACTTATTTGAGTTTTAGTTATGGGAACAGATTGTCATCAATATATTTTCATAAAATTATGAAAAAAACTGGTGAACTGGAACCCTTATTAATATCTTTAGTAGAAATAATAAGTGACACAAAGGATTAGAAAAATATTTTGGAAAAGATAAGACATGTGTATGGTCATGCAGAATATAAAGTATATGTACTTCTTCCTAGTCTTATTGATTTTTTTGTTTTTATTTTTTGAAATTGTTATACTCATATATTACATTTGATCATATATATCCTACATTGGTCTTCTCAATCTCAGTGTACTCCTTTTCTTCATCTCTTGCTAATGGCTGTGCCTCAAATGTGAATGATTCCCCTTTACCAGACAACCTTTATCATTAGCTCATCAGGGAGGTATGTGACCTCATAAACTCTTCCCCTTTCTATAACAGAATGTTGACTAGCTGCATCAAATGAAGGTCTTGTTCAGGTGACCACATCTACTGTGAGTTCATGAGTGCAGCGGCCTTGTCTGGATTCCTGAGGGTTATGATAGAGAGAACAAAGGTCATCAAATAATCTTGCCTGATTCAGAGTTGTGTCCATACTGGATATTAAATTACAGTGAATCATTCTTGTACTACATTTTTAAACAAATACAATGTTATCAATCACCATTATTAATATATCAATAAATATAACTGTGCAATGACACTTAACACAAGTGCAATTTCTGACATGTTTTTTACTAAGTATGATTGTAGTAGTAGGTCATAGTGTTGCTAGGCTGCTGCACAGCTAGGCGGAATCATCCTTCCTGACATTGAGCATCAAAAAGTCTTTGTACTTGCAACTCATTTTGCAAGGTCTCAGGTAACAGACATTTGTCAAACTCCATGGAATCTTAATAACTGTCTAAAGCAGAGACTGCAGATGAAAATGAGCAGCCACTACCCTGTAAGCACGACTATATCATACATAGCACCTTAACTGCCTCTGAAGAGAACACAACTGGATCATCAAGGTCACCTTCAGCAACATTTTAAGCAATTTCTCACTCTCATGCTCTTCTGAAATGCCCCTCTGACATAACTGTTGCAAGAGGAGTTTGATATGCCCATCTTTTTGAGACAATTTCTTCTCCTGTTTGTCTACTAGCCACATGTCAATATCTTTCTTTGGGGTTTTCTCTTAGAATGGACCCTAGTATCCATGAGTTCATTCAATGCAAAACATTTCTACAATTTGATTCAATATATGTCTGGTCTTTTTTCAAGTACTTCCTGCTAAAAGACTAGTAATATACCAATGAGGAAAATATAGGTTACCCCAAATTCACACCATTGCTTGTATGGCACTCATTAACATTAATCCCTTTTCTATATTCCACCTTCAAAGATAGTCACTCTCTTGGAGATTGTAGTAATGGTCATTTTTTTTCAAGGCAGAGTCTCACTGTAACCCAGGCTGACCTGGAACTCACTCTGTAGTCTGATACTGGCCTTGAACTTATGGGGGTCCTCCTACTCTGCCTCCAGAGTGCTGGGATGAAAGGAGTGCACCACCACACCTAGCTTATTAATTTTATTTACACTTTTAATATAAATGTCTAGTGAGTCTTAAATATTGGAATTGAATTACAGGAATTATTCTTAATTTTTCATTCAAGAGTCTGTTTATTGCCATCATCCATATTCCAATGTTTCTACTTCATGACTCACTATTGTACAATATTCTATTTTTATACATATAAGGCATATATGGCTAATATCAATGGATATTTAAAAAGAATACCAGGATGCACATCTTCCTTGCCAAAGAATATCAAAACATTGGTGTGAACATTTTCACTAATATCTAATAATTAAAAAGTACTGTAATCCTATAGGGTCTAAACTGAAATTATGATTAGTAGCTTGCAGGCCATGGGCAGAATGTGGAGAACTAAAAGAAGGTCTAGATTTTTGATGGGTCTTTCATTTACTACTCCTTGTGTTTTCTCATAGTTGGTCCTCTACTTCAAAAGGGGCAAAATGAGTGAACTCCATTTCTTCTTTGTATTTCATTTTTCAGCTTCCCCAAATTATTGTTCCCAATTTGATTCCTTCAGTAATGTGTGTGTATGTGTGTGTGTTTGTGTGTGTATGTGTGTTTCTCTCTGTGTGTGTATGTGTGTGTGTGTGTGTGTGTGTGTGTGTGTGTGTGTATGGGACAGTAGATGCTTAAGGGAGATTGGGTTGGATCTAAACCTCCATTTTCATCTCTAATGTAAATTATGGTAATAGACAGTTGGCATACAAGATTTCCACTGAACAAAAGATACCAAGGTTTAAAAATATATTTCAAACAACTGATCTAGTGTGGTCTTCTACTGAACTATAAGATTAGACTAAGAGTCAGCAAATTACAGTCTATAGGTACAATCTGGCCTTCCATGCATGTTTTTGTATAACCCATGTGGTAGAAGTGACCTATATGTTTTAACTGGCTGAAAAAAACAAAAGAAAAAGAATATTTTATGACATTTAAGACATTTAAAATTTAAATTCCAGCATCCAGAAATAACATGAATTGGAACTTGGACATGCTCATTTGTTTTGGATAGTTTGTGACTGCTTTTGTGCTACAAGAGTCAAGCCTGGGGGGCGGAGCAAGATGGTGGACAAGTAACAGCGTCGCCAGGACCCTCTCCGTAAAGGTTTGATTTTCCAGCTGGGATCCAAACTTTGAACACTGGCTGGACCTGAGCCTGGGCCCCCCCCCCCCCCCCCCCCAGCTCCTGTGCCAGCGCAGATGGGGTTCCCAAGCGGCTCTCTGCTCCGCAGAGGAGCAGAAAGCCGAACCCTCCCCCACCCCTAGCTCCCACCATTGTCCCCTCCTGGAAGGTTCCTAGCCTGCACAGCCGATTGAGCAGCTTCCCCCTGCGCGGTTCCCCTTCCTCCAGCACCCAATCCTCAGACACACTTCTCTCCACGATCCCCCAACATACACAGGCAGACGCAATCCTTGGCAACCTGACCTAGCTTGGTTCTGGGGACAGACCTGAGGCAGATACCTGGGAAGCTAGGCAGAGCCGGTTCAGATGGGTACCTGACAGAAGGGCATGGGATGTATCTCCGTGGAGGTTTGATTTTCCAGCTGGGATCCAGGCCCTGAATCACAGCCGGACATGAAACCAAGCCCAGCCTCTCCCCAGCTTTGGGACCACCACAAGGTTCCCCAGTGGCTCTCTGCTCCGCAGGAGAACACAGAGCTGAACCCTCTCCTGCCACTGTCTTCTCCCATTGGTTCCAAGCCTGAGCCACCAGTTCAGCGTCTTCCCATCACGGGGGCCCCCTCCCTCCACTACCCGATCCTCAAGCGCATTTCTCTCCAGGACCCCCCCACATACACAGGCAAATGCAATCCTTGGGCAACCTGACCTAGCTTGGTTCCGGGGAGAGACCTGAGGCAGATACCTGGGAACCAAGGCAGAGCCGGTTCAGATGGGCACCTGCCAGAAGGACACAGGCGGTCTCCGCGAGAACCAGGGATCACACACCACTGCCAGGAAGTAAAGTGGGCTGAATAGCACTCCCCAGGGTGCCTGAGTCACACTCCCCTACCTGGACATGGGCAGAAACCAACAGAAAAAACCCACAGAAATTAAAGACGGATCTCCCCAACTCAGGGCCTCTAGTCCCATTATGGAACAGGAAAATGACTGGGAAGTTGAGACAACAAAAATATAATCCCAAAGAGAGAATAATATATCTCCTGACCAGAAAAGTAATGCAAACATGAAACAGTTAATGGCTGATATGGAAA
>PVHP010026421.1:0-25553 GCA_004024765.1 Zapus hudsonius | reverse complement strand
CTATGCCAAGAATGTGAGCCTCACTGCACTTAACCCAGATCCCTTTGAGCGTTGGGCTTATCACTCAGGTTTTCTGGGTGCTTCCTAAGAAAGCAATGGACCTCCTAAACTTACTGTCTGTCAGCTGCCTGGCCTTCACCTGGACCTCTGTGTGACCTGAGGGACTTGAGGGATTCCAGCAACAAAATTAAAAACTTGGTATTCACATTGCTCACAGGGACCCTTGGTTGACTCTGACCCAGGGGTCCTGTGTCTTCTGACAGCATCCATGAAGCACAGACAAACTTACTTGGTGAGAAAGTAACTCATTAGGCCAAAGTGTAGCACCCAGCAGAACCTCAGGACCCCAAACAGAAAAAATACACAGTACAAAGGCATTGACGAGAGAAACAGATGGTTTTGTGTTAAGATCTATATTGACAATCTAAAATGTAAACCAAAATAGAGCTAATATTTCTTTTATTCCACTATTTTCTTTATGTAACAAAACTTCAGTGGAAACAAAATTGTTGAAAAGCCACATAATTAAATGAAACAAACAAACAAACAAACAAACAAACAAACAAACAGGCAAAACTATTGGGACCAAAGAATGGTATGAAGTGCTAATCTTAGTTCACAGAAAATATTTTAGAACTTGCTAAACAATTGACTGGAATGAATGAACTTGGGGTTGGAGAGATGGCTCAACATTTAAGGCATTGACCTGCAAAGCCTACAACCCAGGTTTGATTGCTCAGTTCTCAAGTAAAGCCAGATGCACAAAGTGGCACATGCATCTGGAGTTTGTGTGCAGTTGCTAGAGGACCTGACTCTCTCTCTCTCTCTCTCTCTCTCTCTCTCTCTCTCTCTCTCTCTCTCTCTCTCTCTCTCTCTCTCTCTCTCTCTCTCTCTTTCTTTCTTGTTCTTGGGAAATCTTTGAAATAAATTAAATACCAGTATTTAGCAGTGAAACAGTAAAATTTATGTATTATTAAGAAATAAAACAGTAAAATAATGTTTTATGACTTGGTTTTTCTCAGCAGTATGATTTGATGTTTGGGATTCTTTTACTGATTGTAACCTGGAATAATGAAACTGTGATGAAATCTTCATAACCCTGTTCCTCTTTTCTGAACAATTTTGGAGGCAGTCAGTTTAAGCTGAAATTGTTTGTAGGTACACAGGATAGATCCCTAATGTCTTACTAAATGCACTTTAAAAGATGTTTATATTTGGAGAGAGGAGGTTCTGATTTCTTGAAGGCCTCTTCAATGACAAGCAAAGTGATGTGCTCATGTTTGAACACAAAGAAAATGCAGTCAGAGGATTTTAACACCTGCTCAGTCTACAATGCCCATGTGAGGGTCCTCTTCTTCCAACTCTAAAACATTTTAAGGTAGGGTATCTCTAGCTTTTCATCTGTACACACAAGCTTCTGGATGTGCCTGGATCATCCTCCCATTGCCTTAGGGACCCCAGGGTCACAGACACTGATTCCAGAGTGTATCAGGCTTCAAGTGGGTGCTGGGGAGGATTGCACTCTGGCAATGGGCTTACAAGCCAGCATCTTTAACCACTGAACAATCTCCCCAGTCTCAGCCTCTGTAATTCTTTAAAGAAGAAATGCTAAGATTTATTGGACTCCAAGACAGGATTGTTCCTCTGTTTTCTTTACAGTTTAAAGAAACCTGAGTCCAGTGCTGGCTTTGAGAATCCACAGCTTTCTCAGAGCTGACAATCTCTTCTTCCACCTCTCCTTCTCCTCCTCCTCCTTTCTTTTTCTGTCTTCTTTCTTCCTTTCCTTTCGTTCCTTCAACCTCAGGAAACCTCTCACCTCACTTCCTTGGGAGAACTATGTAGTCAAGGCTATTGGCTCACAACTTAAGTGACTTGCAGAAGACAGAAGACAGAAGCCATTAGGCACCACCCATGACCTTTAAGCTGAGGTTGTGTCTTGCAGCAGGTTGTGTCTTCTTTCTGCTCAGAACTCCTCTTCCCATTTGACAGAAGTGACACTGCCTTTACATCTGCGGAAAATCATGGATGTTTCTTTGAATATTAAATGCTTTAGGTAAATAAAAGAATTGACTTCTGCCTCTTTTCACCAAATGATTGTGAACAAAGTAAAGATATCTTTTGATCACCTACTTTTCATTAATTTTTTATGAATTGGATGAAAATAATTAAAAGAACAATCATTAGCTTGCTAAGTTCAAGAAAAAAATGATAAGAAAAGATAAGAAGAGAGTGAATCAATCAGACAACTTAGGTCATCAAGTGAGATAAAGATTTCCTGGTAGGAATCTTTGTAGTGGTATCTCTCCTGCCAGTCCTGCTCTGCTGCCTCAGCAAAGGGACCAGGTTGCTCTGGCTTGAATCTAAAGAGTTCTTCCTCTGGTGTCTGTTTGGAATGCTGGGTCCCCAGCTGGGAGAGCCTTTCTGGGAATGCTGGGAACATTAAGAGGCACAACCTAGCTGGAAGAAGTGGGTTTGTCAAGGATGGGGGTTGTCTTGTCTCTGATTCCCTCCTCTCTTCTGCTCTGCTTCCTGTCCCCAGGAAGTGTCCCCACCACATGCTACCAGGATCATGGCATTCTGCCCAAGCATAGCTATGACACAAACTCTGAAACTGAACCATATTAAATCCTTCCTCCTTTTGTCTGTGATGTCAGGTGTTCTAGTCACAGAACCTGCCACAAAGAGGAGATGGTGACTTACTTCACTAGGGGTCTGAAGCTCTGGAACATGCACACTGGAGGTGTACACTCTGAACCTCATCACCTCAGAGAGCTGCAAAGGTCAGAGGATGGCAGGACTAGCAATATCTTTCTTGTCAAACCTGTCACAGTCACTTCTTGACATGCATGCAAAAATCTTAAGGAAAATTAGTAAAATTAAAATAAAAGTGTCAAAATTTATGAAGCCAAAGTGAATTTTGAAAAGATCAAAACATTTTTTACTCATTTTCCAATAAACTCCAGACTAAAAGAATCATTAAAAAATGTTTCAAATTCCTGGATCTGCATGATGTCACACCGGTGTACTTCCTGTGCTTTACAAATATTAAAATGCGACTTACTGATCCTTGCATAGTGACAGCTTCCCATGCTGTTCCTCTAGGCCTCGCTGCAATGTGACTGTTGTGAGTACCCACATGGATGTCTATAGAGCACACACACACACACACACACACACACACACACACACACACACACCATTTGACTTTTAGGAAAAATAATGACAGATTTATTACAACACTTTTCAAGTGCTAATATGCAAAAACAGTGCAACCTGGTATAATTCCCATCCCTTGTCTGCTCAAAGCCTGACCAGTAAGACATTGTTTGAGAGTGAAACTCTAACTCCTCTCAGAAGCCTTCGAGTTGTTATTCCAATTTCCTTCAGGTAAATTTGTGATATTTATCTTTAAATGATTTATCTCAGACTATAGTTTCGAATCTGCTGCTCAATCTTTCACGATGATGCCAAGGCATCAGAAGTAAGTTTATATCATCAGAAGTAAGTTTATATTGCCATATATATATATATATATATATATATATATATATATATATATATATATATATATATATATAAAAGTGGGCTTAACTTTCATTTCAGTGTGGAATAAATTTGAGGTTTCATTGGTTTGAATGATAGGACATCCTGATTGCTTTCTTTGTTGGAATACATTTTCACTAAACTCTGATGGCAAAAAGTCAGATTGTCTTTTCACTTTGAGACTCTTAAAGAATCAGCTTTTATTCTTTAGGCTCTGTTGTCCCAATGTTTTATACTCATGATATCTCTCCTCTCCTCTCTATCTCTAATATATATACATATATATATAAACCTATTTGAAAAATTAACACTCGCATATGCATAATAATTGCTCAGTGGTAGACTACATAAATCCTGCATCTTTCATGAATTTAATAATATTCTTTTTTTCTTAGATAAATTATTTTTTTTAATTTAAGCTCATTAAAATCCCACAGTAAATAAAATGCAAAACCCTTAGCCTCTGTTTGCAATACAGGAGATACATGTCAGTTCTGGACCAAAGTAATTCCATCAAATTTTAATGACATTCTTATGTAACCGTGCCAACCTGTGACTCTGGTTTGACACATTATGAAATCATCAGCCGGAGGCTTTGTTTTCTTTTCCAAAATGGATTTCCTCTTCACTTCTGTGATTTCCCATGAATCCAGGCATCATGAAACCACTAAACACCATCAACAGTCCCCTACTCTAAGGATTAATGGGAAAATATCTGGAGGTTTCTAGCTCTGACTGAGGGCTGAGTGAAATCAATTATTTAAGCACTATAAAGTCAGGGCTTAGGTCTCAGACAACGATTACAAAGCAGACACACTTTAACACCCAGAACAACCATCTGGATCTTGTTGCCTTCTTTTACCATGGCAAAAGACTCAATGAAATGGAATTCCTGTCTGCTGGTGCCATGGAGATTCCTTCAGTCTATGAGCAGCTGGAGCTCCCATTATTGCACACACACACACACACACACACACACACACACACACACACAACTTTTCTTTGGCTGCACAGATGTTAACTGTAAAGAATTTCTACAGTTTTTATTAAAGCAATAAGAAAAGCAATAGATTTTTCCCCTACTGTATCTGCAGTAGTCTTTTGGACCTAAAACACTCAATTTGTGTAAAGTAATAAATGTCAGCACTTTTCAAAGGAAAATATGATTCTTGCTCTACAATAGAAATGGTCCAATGCTATGGAAAATGTACTGGAGATTTGATGTGGGTTTCATAGAAATTCTGATTTTTTAAATGGTGAGTTGCTATGTCTCGGAGTTGTAGCACCAATGTTCCCTGCTAGAGTTGGGTGACTCACTTCAAGGGATAGATATCAGGAGCAGTGATCAGCTAAAGCCATGGAAATCGATGCATGTTTTTAAATGTCACTGAAGAAAATAGGAGATGCGTTCTGGGAGGAAGAAGGAAGTTATCATAAACAATGGTGTTTAGATCTCTAGCTGGAAGATTAGCCCTAGTTTAGTGGCTTTGAAATCTAATAATCCCATAAAACTCTCCTTAAAATAGTTGCAGCTTTTGGTGCCACTTTTTCCAGGGTAGATCAACCAGGAATAATATATCAAGATCAAGGTCCATTTCAAAGAGAAATTCTTTCGAAACAAATCATGGTCACTGCTGATTAATCATTCAAAATCATAAATCTTGTTGGTGAGTTCACAGTGACCTGACACTCTCCCTTTAAAAGGTGCCAGCCTTCATTCCCTCCTGGTGTGTAGGGTTCCCTGTGGGGGTTAATACCCGCCTGGTTTGGGAGGACTGAGTTCTGGCATCTGTGGTTTAGACAACAGGACATTGTAACTATATACAGACTAATAGGCGTACATAACGAGAGTAGTGTTTCCTGTTCATCTAACATAGAAACTCACTAAAATAAAAATATATTAATTCTACTAGAATAAGAACATGGGATTCTGTTTTTATGTTTGTTTTTTTTTGTTTTCCTATTGTTGAAGTGCACAGCGGATCGCCAAATCCACTTATGACTATCAACTCTACTTTTCCATTTTTTTTCACTTTAAAAATATAATTTTTATTCTAAGAACTTTTCACGACTTTACACATACACAGGCTAGACCCAAGAAACAACATCATAACCACACTTAGAACCAGTTTGCATCCATGAATGACTGTCAAGAAAACATACATACTTTTCCATTTCTATTTGTGCCTCAGAATTAAGTCCCGCCTCTGAGATCCTATTGGATTAGGGAAAAAAGGGACTTTAGTATTGTCAGATGTGCTAATTTTGTTTGACCAAACAGTACATAATTCTTAGTCATTGCTGTAGCTCATGCTCTATTGTAATGGTCATCAGTCCGCTATCACACTCTCTGTATTATTGGGTTGAAATCTCATGCTTCAGCCTCCTGTTAGTGCTCACCAATTTATCTTGTTTCTTCTTATTTTTTAACCCAGTTATCCCTTAGCATGAGTGTTTGTAGTAGTAAGACAGGTAATACATAAGCATTTATGACCTAAATAGACAGATATAAATGCAAAAACATTTTCATGATAAAAATGGGAGAGTATATAAATAGGCATTCCTAAGAGACGTACAAAAAGAATCAGAGGTTCTAAGACATGACTTCTGAGTGGGTTTTATAATGATTTCAGTTTTACCTTAAGATGCTCAAGTATCTAGGTTCCATATTTCTTTTTTTTTTTTCTTATACAGTTTTAACTAGAACAAAAGAGGCTCAGTTCTGTTCTGGTAGGGAATTGAAAGTCTGGTGTTGTCAATGAGTATGTTAGTGAGAAAGTGGGTGTTACAGTTACTGCACAGGCTCTTGTTTCTACCTTTGCCAAGGTATCAAGCTTTTTAAGTCACAATTAACTTTAAAATCACTTTTCACTTATGAATAGATATATTCATTTTACCACAGCAATGTGAAAATGGATTCTCAACGGTGCAATTGAAGCTATTTCAAATACGTGGATTACCTTCAATGTTTCTGAGAGAGTTGACCTAGCTCAGAAATGGAAATCCCCCCTCTCTCAATTCATATGGGCTCCTAGAATTTATGTAACTTCTAGCAAGGGACAAAGACAAGCAGCTAATGAAATGGTTATTAGCTAATTTTAAAATGGTGATAAGAAATATAGTGGTATACACACAGGTTTATAAAAAATAATTTTATTCTTAACAAGAAAATGAGAAGAATGGCATTGTTTTACGTTTTGAACATCATTTTAGTGCCTGGATTAATAGAAGACAGCTTGAGTCTCTGTTTCTGATGTGTTGCTTTGCTTGAAGCAGATGAAAGAAAATTGAACCTAGTGCCTTGGCCGACTTGCATTGTTGGAAGAAAAAGGATTCTCATATCTTCTGCAGATCATTGGGACTTTCTTCTCTTATATCATAATGTTAGTGACATTTTGTTAAAGGTTACTTGCAGGGCAGAACCTGAAACTAAACTTATGAATACTCTGTATTCTGGTCTATGGAAATCCATTGGAATATCTTGCTCTTTGAAAAAACCTTTATCTGTGCAGAATTTGGGGACATCCAGCGTTGGACATAGGAAATATTTGATTTGATGGTTGATGAAGAGCTAAACTCCATTGGCAGTTGACACTACATTTCACTTTTTCAATCACTAGTATTCTCACAGACCTCCAAAATTAAGACAAATTCATATTGGGGTATTGTTGATATTCTGCAGAAGACAAAATGTACAAAATTCTATGTTTTGCTCAAAAGTCACATTTTATAACAGGTGATGAAGAATTCCAGTTGTTAGTTTAATGTTCCAGGCTCCCTTCATTCATTTTTGAAAGAAGCCAGTGAAATACATAGATGTGAAACCCTAGTGTATGTCTCACTTTGTCTCCTGACAGGGACATGTATGAAGGTCTAACTCAACCATACGCATATTATTCTCTGAGATTCCCTGTCTGTCAATATGCAGTATTAATGCCACAGATAAGCATTCAATTCACCTGATGAACAGTAAAAAGTTTATACTTAGGGGTCTATGTTTGAGGTTTAATATGGGTACATTTATTGCATTATTTATAAAATAATTGCTTTTTCATTTTTGGTGCCGGGTACTGAATCCGGGGCCTCACACATGTTAAGCACATGCATTACAAGATTTAGTTACATACAGGTTTCCCTTGAACCAATGACAATGAGCCTCAAGGCTCCTGGCACAGCCAAGTACTGTCTTGATTTAGCTAAGTCTCTGCTAACTTTACTCACCCCCACTTCTATATCACCAATGTTAATAATAAAGCACTGAAAGGACAAGAGGCATCTTAGAATCCTTCCAGGAGGTTCTAGACCTTGTAGTTTACCCAAAGGAACCTCCAAAATCATAAGAACTCTTACAATAGCTAATTTTTTAAAAAAGAAGAGACGCTGTGTCCAAACAGCAAGAGAACATAGCAGGTACATATTGAGTTTAAAAGATGTAACTAGCGATGGATACAAGAGAGACCCATGGAGTGTATTCTGCCACCTGACACAATTGTCCATCACAATCCAATTTTATAACTCCAGCTTTGAGTCCAAACTCAAAGGTGTAAATTTTATATTAAGGAACGTTGCCATTGAGAAATAAGTAATGTGAAATAACTAATGTGTTTGGAATGTCTTTGTGTAAGAGTCAGTTTCTAGTCAAACACAATTACTAGGTTGGTGGTAACATTTGATACCTTCATATGTTTATGTTTTATTTTACTTAACTACTTACAGGTATGATACTTAGTCATGAAATTATTTTAAGCTTATTAGGAAAAATTAATTTTATCAATGATTAAAGAATTAGAAAGATGTTCCCATTGTATCATTTCATCCATGTAGCTTCTGGATTACTAAAATAAATGAGTTGGAGTAAAAGTAGAACAATTTGGGATGGTAGTTCATGACTCTAAGGCCAGCATTCAAGAGGCAGAGGCAGAAGGGTTACAAGTTCAACATCATCCTGGGCTACCTAGCAAGACCTGTCTTGAAAAAAGAAATAGAGTAATATTTTTTTTTCCTCTTTGTCCCTACAAGAAATTAGTTACTGGCTCCTAGCCTCTTATCTGGACCTTGAGGACAAAGTAAGAATGAAATCTCAAATGCATTAATTACCATGCAGATGAAGTAAACCCATTATGAGAAAGTAGCTATGTGCTCACACGTAGTTACTCCTACTGTATGAAAAAAATAAAAGCAAGCAAAACAGAAGACCCGTTCTCAAATTCACTGTCCCATGGTCATCCAGAGTCCCTCCCTCACTAGATCATGTCTCTCAATGAGGACTAGAGGAGAAAGGTGGGGGACCCTTCCCTTTATTCCTAACTTCAAGAATTATACCATATAATCATGTCTGATACTCAGATTGGTGGGCTGTGGAGGGAGCTCAGTGGGAGAGTGTGCACTTAACATGCATAAATCCAGCACTACATGTGTTTGTGCATGCAGCCCCACACGCACTCATGTCCACGTGTACATGCTTATCATGTGTGGCAGACAGCTCTGCTGTTTCCCAGCTCAGACACAGCCAGCATAATTAGGAGAGCCATGAAGAACAATAAGTTTCTTCCCCATAAGTGCATGATCAAAGTTGGTTTCCAGTGTGATGCCAGGATATACTTCCCAGGGGGCTCCACGTGCTCGTCCCACCTAGCTGTTTGAAGAATTTGCTCCATGAAAGCAAAAGATCAGGGAGAACAAGAAGAAACAGGTGGCATGTCAACAGAAAGGCGGTTTGTGGGTCCTGAATCAGGTGACTCACTCCACCAGAGGTCTCCTGGGATACGAAGTGGACTAAAGCCTGATGCCATTCAAAGAATTCCAAGAAACTTACACATAAGAGGAGAACGAGAAGACATGCTGAGTCACCCCAAAACTATAGAAGGGGCTTGACTCTCTGTGAATATATGCACTCGTAGATATTCAGATCATGTGCTTAGTCACATATCGTAAAATAGCAAAATACGAAATATCTCATCAAACAAACAAAATCCCCACAAACACCCTCAAATGTGTTTGACACCTTATGCTCTCTGTTGTCATCTCTCCCCAAACCAGTAGGGTGAACTCATAAATCAACATATTCCCCTCTGCAGCCCACCCTGACCCTGTGGTGGCTTTTTCCTAAAGGAAGACAGACACAGTTCACGTTTTCAGAGACAGAGGCTTGGTTTGCCATTGCTTCCGCAGTCATTTTAAAGCTTATTAAGAAGACATGCCAAGACATACTCCCCTCTTCTGCCTAGTTGATCAATCTCTTCTGTCATTCTTTCCTTCGTCTCCCCTGCTGAGAATTCCTTCAGTCTAGTTCCCAATATCCCAAACTCTCTGCATTGCCCAGTGATTTGGACAGTGGTCATTCCTCAGACCTGGATGCAGGAATCACGCTGGTAAATAAATCCATGTGTGGAATGATGGGAACTGGAATTATGTTGCAAAGTCATGTCTAGGATTTCCCAAAGTACCTCAAAAGCAATGTAAAAGCTACTTAGAGACCTTTATTAGTACATTGGACCCTTAACGAATCAAGTCCCCTTTCTACTTCTGCAAAGTAGCAGGCAAATAATTGGCAAAAAAAAAAAAGAAAGAAAGAAAGAAAGAGCTGAACTAAGAGACCAAAGTTAAGCATGAATACAAGCTGTTCTTTCCAGGACGAAAACAGGAGGCAGAACCATGGAGCTGGCTTCCCTTCTGATTGGTCTAGGTAGAGCCCACTCCATGACCTCACTGGCTGTGCATGGGTAAACTTGGCCGAAGGACGTCCACAATGGAGAGCATGAGCTCATCACCTCCAAAGGCTGTTGCTTGGTGGATGTCTTTGTTTAATTTTACATGATTCAGCCGAAAAGAACCAAGCACCGCAATCTTCCTGCATAACCCATTTTGGATTGGCCAACCACAGTCTTGTCTTGCACTGCTGTGAGCTCCAGCGAGTCCTTCTCTGAGGAGGATTGATTTGCCTGTCTGTTCTGAGGTTTCTTCCATGTGAATTTTCAGTAAGAGCAGTCATACAGTTTTCTGAGTTTTTTAACACTGTGAAAGTAAAGGTGCACAAAAGACAGTTTGTATCATGTATGAGAGATGTATTTTTATGACAAATGGGAAGAATTGATTTGAAAGTACCACACTGTGGCTCATACAGCAATGTGTTAATTGCTACTCCATCCCTGAAAGCAAGTGGGTCCCGTGGGCCTGACTCTGGCTGATGGACCAGTAGCTGAAGCATTGCAGTCAGTCTTAAAGGCTATGGATGTCATGTGGCAGGACAGGAGACAGAGCAGGTCCCCGGCACACATGGGACTTTAGTGGCTCAGATGGAAACTGTGTGTGTAAGATTAGGTTTAGGGGGAGGGTCTCTCTGGATCAAGTATTGAAAGTCCTATAGCAATGAGGTCATCAATGTTTTACGAATTAAGGCTTTTTAATTAAAACTTTTAATTTGGTTTCTAGTTATTAAGCTTTGAACAGATACCACATTCATGGGCTTCAGAATTCAACACGACAATAGGACACAGAATGAAGCATCTCTTCTATTTCTGGACCCACACTGCCCATTTTCTCTCTCTGGGGGCACCTACTTATCGATGGATGAGTTCACATATTAGATTCTCTTTGAAACATAAATGACAATATGAAACACATCATTCTTTTCTCCTTTTGAATTTTAGAAGCTTGATTATATGGCAAATTTAGCTTTTGTCTGGGGCATGTGTTCCTAACCATTTTCTAAGCTTGTCATTTCATTTGAATCAGGAGCTTTTCTGATGAATTTTTTTAAATTTTCTTTGAATATACATATTCAACTTAGAAGGAATCCCTGAGTTGCTATTTTGAAAGTCTCGCCTGCTTCCTTATTTATTATTTTGTTTCCTTACCTTTAAAATAGTTGTATATCTCAGCTAAGTTTTGAAGTAGAGGTCAACTTTAATTATTTCGAAGTAGAGGTCAACTTTAATTATTTCCAGACTGATTTAGCTGTCATAATTCTGTTCTATACTTTTTGCAATGATTTGAAGTGCAACCGTTATCATGTCTGCTTTGCCGCATGTCCTCGGGTGTGTTTGGAGACTCACAATTCTGGTTCTGATCTGTCTTCCTGCTCATGTGACAGTATATTTAGTCTTCCTCACTAGCCAATATAACTTTGATGTTCTTCACTTCTGTCAATTTCTTCTAGTCCAAGGATTCACAGTCTAATTTGTGTTTAACACTCTGTGCAGGTCACAGCCATGTCTGACTAGTGAGGAATGGGGCAGTGGGCAGAGATGCAGAGGTGTGAGGTCTTGAAGTCTCTATATTCTGCAATAGCAAGTGAGAGGCTATGGAATGAGTTGCTCATTTCTGACTTTGGCTTTGAAAGTCAGGTTCTTGAGATCACTGAGCAAACAGGCATATCTTTCTACCGTTTCTCATTGCTTATATTTATTTATTTATAATAATAGTCTGTTAACTCTGTTTTAAGATATGTAGGTAGATAGTGATGCGTATTTCTTCAGAAGGGCTCAGGGAATAATTAATTTCTTCTATAAACAAGCCACTAATGACTCATTTCTCAGCCTGCAGTTTGGGCTTGTTTGGGTCAATTTTCTCTAATCTAAGTAAACATGCAGAGGATTTTACTAGTCATTGAGTATTTCTGGAATGTCTTCTTTCCTCAGTCTACCGAAAAGAATATTAGTCTCTGCCTTGTTCCTGCTAAAGACCGCATGAGTTGCCACCTGTCATGACATTGGTTTACAAACTCCTGGAGGAACAGGGCTGACTCCTAGGCTATCCATGGTCCCCTGTCCTAAGGACTGATCCAGACTGCCCATGGAGGAGGATATGCAGCTAATTGGGGATGGGGAGGAGGGGCATTGGGGAACTGAGGATAACAACTCATTGTTTGCCCATTAAATAATGTAACTCATTATGGATAATAAAAAATATCCAATCTCAGAAACTTAACATAATAATCTAATGACCTCACCACTCTGTGTGAACTGGGATGGAAAGTGGTGTTCTGTTTAATATAGGAATTCTGGGATGTCCTCTGTCACTTCATCTGAATATGTTAACAGACTAATAATTTGGAGGTGTCCCCAGATTCTTATCTTATAAATTTAATGAATGGAATCCTCAGATCAGTGGACAAGGTTCTGAAATATTTTATTATAATGTAGAGCCTTATAAGGAAGAGCTTTAAGTTATGGGAAAAAAGAAGACACAGCCCTTGCCCAAGGAGGCAAGAGGGAGTTTGAAAGAACCACCGCGAGGCACGTTGAGCTTTTTCAGAAGCACCCCCTCCCCCATGGCTGGGCAGCTGGTTTAACCAGTCTCATTTTGATATTAGGTGTCCAGAGTCAGGAGTTCACAGAAAGAGCAATCTTCCCAGAAATCTTGATTGTCTAGGAAGGGCCTTTTCAGAAGAGGGTGGATGAATTCTGAGTGGACAGAGATAACAAAAGACCAAACCTATCTGATATTTGTGGCCTGTAGTGACAGATATTCCCCTACAGGCTCAAGGACACTTTGCAGGTTTAGCCAAGAGAAAGCTATTCACTTTGGAGCCCTTTTATCCCTCAACTACCTCATTCTGACCTTCCAAGTGAGTGATCTGCAGTTCTAGGGCAGCAGGGTCCCTAGTTCAATAAATATGCCAACTCTAAGTATCAGGATGACATGGACAGACTTAATGATACTACTGAAGAGAAAGAATGAAAATGAAATCAGATGGATTAGCCCCTGATTGGGTCTCGGTGCAACATTTCAATGGCTCCAGCCAATCATGTGGTGGAAACTTGTACAAGTTTCATGTTAAAGATCACAGTTGTAGGCAGAAATACAGAACTCGAATCAAATGATCTCAATGAGGAATGACAATAAAGAGATGTTCATTAGCAACTAGTAAACGTTCATAAAAAAACCATATACATATAGAAAAGGAAGCCTTGTAGACTAGAAGTAGAGGAAGATTTTTTTTTTCTTTTTGGGTGGAGAGAAAAAGCATAAATGAGGAAGAAACCTGTGAATATCATGGAATGGAAACAAAGAACACATTAATGCTTCTGATATAGACTTTTAAATATATATATATATATATATATATATATATATATATATATATATATAATTTATTTATTTATTTATTTACAAGCAGAGATAAATTCAGAGAAGAGATACAGACAGAGAGAACAGATATGCCAAGGCCTCTAGCTGCTACAAACAAACTCTAAATGCCTGTGCCCCCTTGTGCATCTGGTTTTACATGGATGCCGGGCAATTGTTAGGCTTGGAGGCAAACATCATAACCACTAAGCATCTCTCCAGCCCTCTAGAGACTTAATTTTATTCCCAGACACTTTAATGTCACCCAAGAGATCATTGGATGAAATTCCTCTTAAATCACTGTTGGCTCTTCCTTCATAGTTCATATGGATCACAGCTCCATAACTGAACTCTCTTGATGATCTCTAGATCCAAGGCCCACAGTGTTAGTCTCCTTGCATTTTTTTAAAGAAATACGATTTAGGTCTCTAACTGCCAGATTGTCTGGGAAATTGAAAGCTTGCCTTCCTCGGAGAACTGGCTCTTGAGTTGCTCTCAAAGTTCCAAGCCTATTCCTCTATACTTTGCAATGTGACCTAGAGCTGGCATTCTACAATCAAACGTTCATTTGCCAATTGGCCCCATTAGGTCCTTCCAACAAGGGCACTAAAGGAAGACTTGAGTAATGTGACATCTACTCCTCCCCAATCAATACTAATGGCCACTGTGGCAGCAGTAGATATCAGTTTCTAGGTATTTCTATGCTACCCCAAGAGCTCCTTCCATCATGCTGATACACAGGGATCACGAAGCACCAGCTGGTGGGTCCCTGTCCAGGCCTGAGTCCTGCTCTGCAGTAAGGTAATTCCTCTGAGCTCCCAAGGGATTAGAACCAGCAGTGAATCTTTGCTTTAGGCTTCAACCAGTATGTAACCTAAGGGGTCCTGACAGAGATGCTACCATTACTATTACTTCTAAGTTTCCCGGTATTTACTTACTTTCTTCCAATGCAAGACAGCCCATCACTAGTCAAGAACCTTGTTAAAAAGTGAAACAATTTCAAGTGTTTGACTTATGGATCACTTCTTTGTATATACTCTCTTAGACAATTGATTTAATGGGCCTCTGAAATTTACTAAATTATCAGATTACTAATAAGAGGAGTTGTTCAATAGAAGTTAAATATAAAAGCAAGATGATAAATCAAGTATTTAATAGAGTGAAGAGAGCTTGCCTATTTAAGAGTATATTGCAAAATTCAAGAGAATATTTTTGAAAGAAGTCACATTTTAATGAATAATGAACTCACTCGTTAAAGCTGCAAATCAACCACCTCCATTTCTGATTCTGGAATTTTCCAAGATTTCCATTTTAACTTTGCATTTCCTTAGTTTACCAAAAACCTCTTCTTATCCTTTCTGTTTTGTATCACTGCCCTGAGAAAAAGCAGATTTATAATTGGGAGATTTTACAGTAATGTCTCTTGCTGGTAAATGAGCAAAATGACTACTGCTGAATTTGTTATTTAAATTAAATCATGAATTGTTTTCCTTGTGTTCATTAGAAGTCCTTTCCCCCACAATTAACATAAATTCCTGGCCAACTGAAACCCTTCATGAAAATGGAATAAGAACAATCCACATTTGATGACACTGGGTTGTGGAGCAGAAGGAACGTGGCTTAGACTTTCCTTTGACTTAGAAATCATCCAGCGTTGTCTGTGTGCCTGGAGACGGACTGCTGATGCATTTTTATAAGTAAACTAGCATGCTTTGTATCGGCTGCCATGGATTTCATAAGCTCTCTGATCTATTTTCATTAGAGGGTTGCCACGAGAGATTTTGTTAAAAAAATTAAATATATATTGCCACATCTGTTCACAGATACAGAAAACTAAAAACAAATATTGCCATCACAAATCTAAAACTAGAAAAAATGATGTATTCTCAGCCTTGTATATTTCTTTGTGTTTTGTGAAAGTAACTTTTGAAAGAATATATTGAGTCTCAAAAGATAAAACTAGCCTAGAGAAATGGCTCCGCAGTTAAGCCACTTGCGCACAAAACCTAACAAGGTGGATTCTATTCTACTATAACCCTCTAAACCAGATGTGCAAAGTGGTGCATGGGTCTGGAGTTTGTTTGCAGTGGTGAGAGGCCCTGGAGCATCCATTCCTGTTCTCTCTCTCTGTTATCTCTCTCTCTCTCTCTCTCTCTCTCTCTCTCTCTCTCTCTCAAAGTATTTTAACAAAAGAAAAGGTAAAATTAAGTTTCTAGAATTTGCTACAGGTTGATAAATATAAATGTAGTAAGACCCGGAAATTTCTTTAAAATGTGACATATGTGTAAATTGAATTTGAATTATTGATACTCCTATACAGTTTATAGTCCTTATCTTTTGGAGATATGATGAAGTCATTGACTTACTTACATTGCATGTAGCCAGGCATTAGTAGGCTTGGAGGTCATCAAAAGGGTGCCTCCACCTCCCATCTCTTTTGTAACCATGGTGAATAAAATATCACAATTTTGCCTCCATAAGAGTTTAAAGACCAGATGGTAGAGTGGAGGGTAGAAGTATCAGACCTATGGTCCTTTCCCTTAAGAGTTAATTCAATGGAGCCGATCAGTCACTTACCTTGTCAAGAGATACCCCTCACCTGAAGACATGCTAAGGAGTTGGGAAGAATAGTTACCATCTTAATGAGATTATGTACTATATCCCCGATGCCCCCATCTAAGGGCTGTTACACACAGAACCTCATAGGTAAGCCTGCTTATTTTGGTGGGTCTAACAAAAATCATAGGTTTTCCTTTTCTTCTTACTTTCTCTTTGGATGCAGGCTGAAATCACTCAACATGCTTGCCCTGACACTTTGGGGCTTTTACACCTTTTTCTCAATAAGTCAGTTAACTTCACTATTAGTAATGTCTAAATACGACTAATTTTCCATGGCTGAGGAGGGGGTAGTCTGGTAATTCTGCAGCATTTCCACTTAGCAATCACAGAGGAGTTTCTGAAAGCTAATAAGTGCATCATAATACCCTTGTATGTTTCCCTGTGTGATGGTTAAGTTTTGTTGTCAGCTTGACTTGTTAGCAATCCACAGTTATCTTGAGTGTTGTATAGCAGATTTTCTCCAAATTGAAGAGAGAAAGGAGGCTCAGGGAATTAAGGAAGTCATATTATCTGGAAACAAACATCCCTTCCTGGGAGGTCAGTGTAGGAAGAAAATTCCAGAGACACAGAAAGTCAAAAAGTCTCTAAAAGGGTTGCAAGACCCTGCCCTAAGGCTATATAAAGAGGAAGGAAATCTCTCTCTCCTCTACTTTCCTGCCTGTTTGCTGGTGTGTGTGTGTGTGTGTGTGTGTGTGTGTGTGTGTGTGTGTGTGTGTGTGTGTGTGTGCGCGCGCCTGTGATGTTGATGATGGCTTCTTTCTCTCTCTGCTTGGACCTGTGAAAGGGGGCCAGCCTCTTTAGTCATTATGGAACTTCCCCTGGATCTGTAACATCAATAAATGTCTTCATCCCGTAATTGTTCCTGGTGGCTGACTATGACACCCTGTCTCAGAAAATCTGCTGTTCCTCCATTTGTCTTCATACCAAATTAATGGCTCCATTGGTCACACAGTTTCTTTGTCTCAGTGGATCTTAACATCACCTTTATTGCTTCTCTTGTTAGCGTTACCCACACTCAATACAGCTAAATGTTTTTTTGTAAAGTACCACAGATATATCATTCATGGAATTGGTTTTCCTCAACTTCCATTCCATTGTTCCGTATTTCATTTTAGGCTCACCTGATGTCCTTCTTAGTAAGGTTCATCTCCAGCTGTTCCTTTGGGGCAGGAATGTCACAGACATGACGATGTCTACTTGGAAATGAGATAGCAGGGAAGTTGCTTATTTGACCTATAGTTGAAGACATGAGAATTTGTCTCAAAAAGTAAAGTGGAGAATGACCGAGGAAAACAGCTAACATTACCCTCTGGCTTCAACACACAGAAACAGGTATACACACCTGCACACTCACCTGTTCCCCCTCACATACTAACACACTTACACAAATGCACATAACCACAAACTCTTCTGTGTGATGTAATTCTAGTATTTTTATTTTTGTTTTGTGTTTCCTGTGCTGTGTGGAAGTCTCCAAAAAATTCATGTCCATTCCAGTATCTAATACTTTTTCCTTTGCGCTTTCTTCTGTTAATTTCATAATGTTAGATTTTGCTTTGATATCTTAATTCATTTTGATTTCACTTTTGTATATGGGGAGATGAAGTCACTAGTTTTACTCTCCTGCATGCAGGTAGTCATTTGCTGAAGAGACTTTGTTTTTGTCTCCTCTATGGAGACTCGGCTGGAAGTAAAGGCCTGAGTTTATTTAGACTCTTGTGTCCAGCCCATCAGTATATGTGTGGGTTTCATGACTGTAACATGATGTTTGGGTTATTATGCCCCTGTACTATGCTTGAAATACAGATTTGTATTTTTTTAAATTCAGGGTTGGTTTGGATATAACATTAGTGATGTAAGAAAGAGTTGCAGGGGATTAGAACTCCCACGCCAGGAGCTCTCAACTTTTGGTTCCTTATCCTTGTTAATAAATAATTGAGAATGCAGACTCAGAGAAAGGTAAATTATAAGACTTAATTTAGGGAGAGTTAAGAGGGAAAGAAAAAAAAAAAAAGAATATGTCCAAGCCAGAGAAATTTTCCCCCTTCACTGCTAGGCTTGGAATGGGGAGGAAAGACCCAGAAAATTCAGTCTCTTGGGGAAATAGAGAAGAGTCATCTTCAAAGGGTAGGACAGTTCACACATGTGGCTTAGGTCCAATTAAATTGCACCTCATCACCAGACTCAGGTTTCAGAGGGAGGGACCTGATTGGTTGGTGGGCTCTAGAGGCTGACTCAGAAAGGGCCAGCCCACATGTACTTGAGAAAGAAGCTGAAAGCTGATATTGGAATTGTTGCTTATAGCCATTTTGAATGAGGCTCCATTGCTTCCTCTCTCTAGTCCTGTTCTGGTATTCATCTTCCCATGGGCCAGCCCCTAGCTAGGAGAAAGTTGCCTTGTTCCTGACCAGTATCATTAGAAGTCATTTCTGGTTCTAAATGAATTTTCCCTCTATTCTTGTGAAGAATGTGCTAGGTGTTTTGAGATTATATTTACTCTGTAGGTCACCTGGAGTAGCACAACCATTTTCACAATACCAATTTTTCATTCTGTAAATGTGCTATTTCTTTAGATTCTCTTGCTACTCTTCTATTTCTTTGATTGTTTTATAGTTTTCATCTAAGTGGTGTTTTTCTTCTTTGGTTATTTTTATCATTAAGTAGGTTGTCTTGGTAATTATTATAAATTGGTATGGCAGACTTTAATTGTTTTAAGGGAGCTTATTTTTAACATGATGCTTTTGTAGGTTGATTTTGTGTCCTACAAATAAAGTTTGTTTTTAATAAAGCTATTCAAATTGTTAATCATTTCTGATAGATGTTCTTGTAATGACACAAAGTGTTCTATTTATATAAAAGCTTGGGTTGTCTGCCAGCTAGTTAGTCTACCTCATTTCCAATTTGTGATCTTCTCTCTTTATTTAGCATGATTGTTCTGCCTATAATTTCCACTATAAGTTGAATAAGAAATACTTTCAACTTTTCTCTGTTCAGTATGATACTGGCTTTGGGTCTGGCATATGTAACATTTTGATTTTTAATTGAAAACCACATACTAATGTGTAGACTTCTGTCCAAGTGCCAAAGTGTTCAGAGATGAGGCATTCAGGAGGTGGTCACATCATGGATGTCCTGTCCTCAGGAATGGGTCAATCCAGTTACAGACACAGAGCTCAGTGGACTATGGTATGAGTTCATGGAAACTTTTGAAGCTGGGATCCAGCTGGGGGAAGCAGGTAACTGGGGATATGCTCTTGAAAGGTATATTTTATTTCATTCCCCCCCTCTCTCTTTCTCTCTCTCTCTCTCACACACACACTGTTTGCTTCCTTTCCACCAGGAGATGAGGGGTTTTTCTCTGCCACACCCTCTGCCATGATGTTCTGCCTTACCACAGGCCTAAAATAAAATCTTGGCAAAGTACCCATGCATTGAAACTCCTGAAACCATGAGCCAAAACAAATATTTCCTCCTTTTAACTTGATTCATGGGGATTTTGTCTCTATGGAAAGTTAATACTCCATCAAAGATCTTGAGTGTGTTACAGTATATTACTTCTGTACATAATTATGGGCTTTACCAGATACCTTTTATTTGTTGACTTAAAGGGTGCTACATATTTTGTCGATTATTCTTTTTAAATTTAATTGAAGGAAGGGCTACTGGGGACTGAAGCCAGGGACATTCACATGCTACCAAATGCTCTACTGAGGTATACACCAGATTGTCACTCATTTTGTCGATGTGACATGTCATGTTTATTCATTTGGATATGTCAGGCCATTTCCCATCCGTGGAGTAAATCCCATTTGAACCCAAAGATGGTGAACAATCTTTGTCAGGAATGATTAAATTTATCTTTACAATACATTCTTAAGAATTTTTGCATCTGTGTTCTATAATTATGTTTGTGTGTGAGTGAGCAAAAAGAGAGTGTGAAAGCAAAAGAGAGAGAGAAAAACAAAGAGAGAGGGGAGAGAGAGAGAGAGAATCTTTAGTTTTGCCAGAGACATTGACTCTATCTTCAAAAGCTGTTTACGGCCAGGCGTGGTGGTGCACACCTTTAATCCCAGCACTCAGGAGGCAGAGGTAGGAGGATCACTGTGAGTTCAAGGCCACCCTGAGACTACAGAGTGAATTCCAGATCAGCCTGGGCTAGAGCAAGACCCTACCTTGAAAAACAAACAAACAAACAAAAAGCTGTTTACAAATATCTTTTCAAGTGCAGTGAGGAACAGAAGTGTCTCACTTCTCAAAATGTGAAGAAACAAAGGCTCATGGAAAAAAATCTCCTTCAACATTATTAGCCAAAGTAACAATTCAAAGGTGTTAAGATACTCATGCAACCATCATTCTCCTAGTCTGCCCTAAGAAGCTATAATAGTAAATGTTCTTTAGCACACTTTAGAAGTCAGTGGCAAAAGTATACATATTCAACATTTTTGGACATCATAATGTATTCTTCTAAATTATACATAAGCCAAAGAGGATATTAAAGCAGTTGTCAGAAAACAATATCCAAACCTGTGGAATGTAGCTGCAGAAATACTTAGAGGAACATTGCACACAGCACTGAATGCTTGAATTAATAAAGAAGAAATGTTAAACGCAGATCCATAAACTTCATTCTTCAGGTCCAACAAAAACTATGGCAAATAAATCCAAAACTACAAATGAGAAAAGAAATTATGTCACTGAAACCAATAAAAACAGAAGCATCTTGTAAATAAACCCTGTGCAATCTGGGAATAAATAAGTAAAAATACATAATTAATATAACAAAACAGAAGCAAACAACTAGCCATACCCAGCAACCCAAAACTATTATTTGCAGAGACTAGTAGCATGCATGAGCCTCCTAATGGTACATAAAAGGTAGAAAACAGATTGTCACCATAAGGCCCTGTGTGATATCACTATACATTACAAGCTGAAAGATGATCAGCACATGACATGAAGTTCATATGAACATATCTTGGGAAATCCAACATTCATAAATACACATGAGACAAACAGAAATCTCAATACTCCTATTTCCATAGATGATATTAAATGGATGATCAAAAGTGTTCATAGGGGGCTGGAGAGATGGCTCAGCGGTTAAGGCAATTGCATCCAGTGCCTAAGGCCCCCAGTTCAATTCCCCAGTACCCACATGGGCCAGACCCACAAGGTGGTGATTGTGGTGCTCTCACTCACTCTCTCTCTCTCTCTCTGCTTGAAAAATGAATAAATAAAATATTTTTTAAATGTTAATAGGATGCCATACAGTGAAAGAATATGGATGACCGTTCACAGAGAAACAGAGATGGCTCTCACAGCTGTATGATGAGGGAGGAAGACCTCACTATATACCACCACAAAATTCATGACATCTGTGAAACTAGATTAAATTTGGCTTGAATCTGCCTCCGTGTGTAGTAAGCTGAAAATTAAATGACAGATAGCTGTTCTCAGCCTGGCACCACCATAGCCCAGCTTGAGCTAGTCATAGGCTTCTCACTGGTCTGACCCCATCAATCCAATGAAGGTCAATCAAGTTGCCTTGTTGTTATTTTTATCTACTGCTGCTCACCTATCTTGCTGGCTGAGTAGAGCTTTCAGAAGCACTATTGGTTTAAGGTACTGTGTAATTTATAAAATATGCTTTATCCAAATGTTGTTACATTTAATTTGCCTCAGGATTCTCTTTTAATATGCCATTCAGGTAAAGTTAAAATTAGGCAAATCTATGGCTATGAAAATAAATGTGGTAACGACTTCTGTGGATGATGTAACCATCAGAAGAGCCAGGGAAGGCTCTGGGAGCTGACAGAGTTCTTGATCTGGATCTGATGAATGAGATAATGTTGCAAAAGTTCATCACATGATACCTTTATAATCTGCATTCTTTCCTGTCTGTATGCTATATTTCAACAATCAGTGGAGTCAAAATTACAATGGAAAAACATTTGTAGTGTCAGAAATGATCCAAGCTTTTTAATTTAATGTCGGCGATTGCCAAAAACACTGTTCTATTTTCTTCTTTTTGTTCTTTTTACATTAGCACTGTATTAGTCTTCAGGGGAGGATTATAAAGTCAATGTCATTATGAAAGCATTAAAACAGGTATATTTTTAGCAAGTAGGCCATCTGAGTTCATTAGCTGACTTCAACGAAGAAGAAGATGAGAGTTTCTGAGGTCTCTGGACAGGGAGTATTTATTCATATTAGGTACTTAGAGCCGTGGGTATTGTGAGTTGGAAGAGAAGCAGACCTAATGCACAGATTGATCACCAAGGAAAGTGGACCATATTAGGATTCAGATGGCTTTATGTGAGAATGTGAGAACACAGTCATAAGAAATGCTGTCTATTTGTCCCATATAACATCATAAGAGTTTTTTCTAGAGGCAAGGGATTGTGACAAAAATAAAGATATGTTGACTTCTCACGTGTGGAGAAAATAAAACTCTCTAATTAAAATTCTCCTTTAAAGATCAATATTTAAGGGGATAAAAGGAGATTGCACCTCTGACTTTTTAAAACTCTTTTTAGGCAGAGTCTTGATGTGTAGCTCTGGCTGGCTTCAAACTCTTGGCAATCCTCCTACCTCAGCCTCCGGTGTGCGGGGATTGCAGGCGGTCACCGGTACTCAGGGCTCTTGGCTGATGTTAAAGGAAAATCACAGCATGCTTGTCTGCCTTTTGGAGGCAAGGGAAGAGCTGGGCTTACTTCCCTGATATTGCCTGTGTCCTAATGAGCTGTGTACCCTTCAGGTACCTGAGGGGTCTGCTGCTTTTCTGAATACCAAGTGATTAGGCTGCTGTGTGCATCCAGCTGAGTTATGATGAGCCTTCAGCCCCTCATATTACTTCTAAATAATCCACTGGGCTGAAAAGACCCATTCATAAGGGCAGACTATAGATTACCTCAGAACTGTGCATTTTCAAAAGGTAATAGAATCTGCTCCTAAACCTCAGACTGCAATTTTAAACCATGTTCTCTAGAGAATTTTTGTGGAATTTGGGTTGGAAAGCTTATTTCTAGACCTTTATTCTGATACCAAGGCCTACGTTTTCTGTGTGGAATGTTTAGGAACAATGCTTCTTGGGCTGCTGTTTGTCCATCTCAAGAGAATCAAGACAAATTCCAAATCAATTATTGTTGAGGCACAGGGAACTGTATAGTGGAAGGGATAGTCACTATCCAAACCTCCTTCCATGATATACATATATTCTCTTTGGCATATATATATGTATATATACATATATATTACATGTTTATTCTAGGACATATTTTTGGGCTAACACAGAGCGCAACTTCAGTTTTTATTTTACATCATATTTATTTTATCAGTAAAGAACACAAAAGTGTATGTTTGCATGTATGTATGTGTATACACATGCAAGTGTGCATGTTTATATTTCTTATTGGCTCTGTTTTGTAAATGGGTTGAAGATAAAATGAGGGTGAAGATATGAAAAATATTAGGGAGTAACTGGAAACATAGTTATAGTACATAATGTGTAAAAAAAAAAAACAATTGCATTTCCAAGACTGTCAACCTTAGTAAATATACCTCGTGAAAATTCAAACTTTCACAACTTTGCTTGGGATTTCTGGATAAAATATGCTTGTCTGAGAAAAACATCCCCAATGGAAATCCGTGGTGTACTGGGGAGAGTTATTATTTTTTTTTACTCATGTAATTTTGTGGAAAATAACCTGCATTTCAATTGCAAATAAAGATAAAGGAAAAATTATAAATAGGTATGTAAATAAAAACAACTGAAATGTAAAGTATTTGCTACAGGGGAGCTTTTGAAGGGATAGAAGTATCAGGTTTCTGAAACATTTGCTTTAATGAGAGATGCTAAGGCCGCCACTGGAAAGTTGTTTAAATTTTCCTGCCTGGAGTCCTAAGCACTTTCTGTAGGAGGCAGAAGGGGTGAGTGATTAAACAAAAGAGGAAGAAAACCACATTTTTTCTGTGCTTCTAAAAAGGTAATTGTGCAGCTTAGAATTTCTCTGTGTTCAACTGAAACTGATACCCAGTCTCAAAATAATATCACATTAGACTCTTGCTTGATTCAGACTCCAACTTGGTAAGTTGTAGTACCTAAGGGATCTCTGTCTCCTTTACAAAAGGTATTTTAAACGTCTTCCTTTAAATCTTTCTCATATTTGTTGTTTGATTCAGAACGTTACTTTGAACCCATTGAAAGTTTAAAGAGCTATGGACTCTACAGGACCCCCAAACTCCTCAGAGACAACCTTTAGAAAGAAATTTCATGGAGGAGGGGAAAAATTGGAAAAAAAATATCCCACACACTGTTGCATGATTTTCATTGGAACATAAAGTTTCATTTTATTTTATTTTCATTTTAATATATTTAATATATATTATATACATATTAAATATAATAAATTATATTATATATTAAATAATATAATATGAATTAAATTAAATAATATCAACTTAAATAAATTATTAATAAATTATATTATAAATATTATAAATTAAAATGATAAATAAATCAATAAATTAAATATAAATAAATTGAATATTAATGTAAATATATTAAATTATATTAATAATATAATATACTATATTTAATATATTTCATTTTCTTTTTATGCTTTTGCAAGCTAGGGGCTTTGTCTGTCATATGACTATTTCAGCACTCCCAAGGCTGGGAGAGAAAGTAGCTTTAGCTTTGCTTATGGGCACTATTTATACATCATCAAGAAGTCAGGAATTCAGAGAGCACTCTTGGAGACACAAATGATTTCTACATAACCTGAGAAGTGATTCTACAATCTATTGAAAACAATTGATTTTTCAGTTGCAAATTCAGCAAGTTTTGAGGAGGGATGATGATGAGTGAGGAGTTCTCTCACAGGCAAAAGAATGTCTTTATCTTAATGAATGCACTTCACCAAGAAAAACAGTAGAGTTTTCACAACCCTTACACCCTCTGGGATTTCAATGAATCTTTCTTTATCAGCTCTCTCTGACAACTGTAGTTCCAAATAGAGACAGAACCACCCACTAGCAGAGTTCTTTCTCTTTCTGCCTTTCTACCTTCTAGAAACCCCAATCACATTTATTTCATTAGTTTTATTCAGTTTACAATCCGCCCCCAGGAGAAAGGACAAGATGTTTTGTTTAGTTCTCTAATGTATCTCCTGTGTAGGAGAGTGTCCAGAGCACAGTGGAGGCTCAGTAACCATTTTTTAAAATCAAGGCACCTTGATAATGATTGGAGAGCTGTTCCTCTGTGCCAGGTACCACATGCCTTCTCCAGTGGATCAAGTCATCTTCCCTCCCTGTGAAAAAAA
>PVHP010026420.1:0-24577 GCA_004024765.1 Zapus hudsonius | reverse complement strand
GGGCAGCCCTAACTCACTAAAGCACTCAAGAACTTCATGGTCAACATTCTGTAAGAAACACACTTATTTTGAAGTCAACCTTGTTACCATGGAGCATATCCTGAAATTATGAGAGTTGAATAGAATATGCAATGATAGAACCAGAAGAGAAATAAGAATTTTGAGAAATGTTTTTATTAACATGTGGAGTTTCACAATGACTCAAGCAGGAACTCAGTTCCTGATTCACCTAACTTTCTTGCTGTAACTTCTCATGTTGGGTAATAATCCAAGTGGTAGAATCTCTAAGTGTGAAGACTATAGAACTAAAAAGGAGTTGCGATTTAAGTATTTTTCTCCCCCACCTTGAACTAAAACTCAGCTTACCTTAATGCCACTAACAACATGTTTGAAGCTAGCAGATAGAGGTAACCTTGTGAAGTAAGAGAAAGGAAGAGATGACTATACTGGTCATATTATCATTTGCAGGATCTTGATGACATTTTTAAGGCCTAGCTTTAATTGTTGTGGCCATTTACCTAATAATCCAATCCAATCCTAAAAGAGCCATTCACCTATTGACTGCCTGTAGATAATAATATTTATTTATTGAAGCACTGCCAGGAAATATTTGGGCCTTCTTTCTGGGACAGAATAGGGAATTTGGATATTTCCTACCTCTCATGCAAAACTCTATTCACAACCAAGCAAATGAAGCAGATGGTTTAACATTTTTTTTGTCTTCCCATGGCCAAACAATTGTAATCATATTTTGAGAGAAAAATAATATTTTTGTCATTAATACGGGCTTCAATGTCCTCTAACTTCTGCATCTGCTCATCTTTGGAGCAGAATCCTTCAGACACCCTGTCAAGAGCTGAGAGCATCAGCCATTGTGTTGCAGGCTTCAGGTGATCAAAGGTGCAGAATCTAACGGGGCTAAGTATGGTTCATTTATTAACTGACAGGCTCCCACATGGCTGCTCAAGAGCTGAGTGTGTCATTTGTCAAGCACTGCCCCAGAGCCTGACGGGGACGCTTTATGGTGCTATCAAAGGCTGTTTCATATACCAAGCCTGAACTTTCCCCTTGTTTATTTAATGTGGGACCACTTTAATGTGCATTAAATAGGAATTCTATGACAGAAAACTTGAAGTAATGAAAATAGCAATTGTATGTCAGAAAATTTGATGTAAAAAAAAGACAAATGATTTGGAGAGAGGAAAGGAAACATTTGAGTATTTAAATAACTTTTAGTGAAGTACTTAAATAAAAAAATGGATGTATACAAATTGGGCTTTTCCTACAGGAATCATAATGGGCTTTTGAAACTTGATTACAAATACTACTTAAATTATATTCCCTTTCTTAAAAATTTAAGAGTTAATGTGAAAACATTAGAAACACGTGAAGACTAAGAAAACTTGTGCTCTAAGCACGACCGACACAAAACTAAGGAAATGCAAAAATAAAAAAGGGAAGAAAGGCCTAAGCACTTTAAAATCTCACTGTAGTATTTACTTCAATCTTCCTAAAGTCAGAGGAAGCCATCAAAAGTAAGGAAAAATCTCTACCTTACTCATTTTTTTTTCTTTTTCATGTCCACTTATCAGAAAACCATTATCCCCTCATCCAACCAATGAAGATAATAGACAACTGATTTATCATGAATGATAAATTGTTTCCTGTTAATAACATAGGCATGGAACATTGACTCCTTATAGAGTTGTTACTTTACTACAGTCAAACACTTGTCAGAACCTGTTGTAATTAAACTCAGGATAATACTTAATTCTGAATAATATTTTAATAGAAAAATAAAATATCACAATAAAACAAAACCAGTAGAACACTTCTGCAATAGTCACTGCAGTGTAAAATAATCAAATCTCTGCCAATGAAACTTAGACACAACATTTAAAAATATTTTGTATTTGTTATGTTCCCAACCCCCATCTGCCCTAAGATCCAGAAAGCTGCATTTGCTTCTTTATTCCTGATTAATTTCATGAAGAAATGTGATGTCATAATTATCTTTCCTTAAGTGTTAAATCCAATGGTGTTCAAAATAATCTCTGTGGATAAATCTATTATTATCCTTTAGCTCAAAAGCATATATATTTTTTTCAAAAGAATCATTATAGTTTAGGTTGAACATTCAGATGTTATATTTAAATGTCTATGATTCCCCAAAGCTATTTCTAAAGAGCTTCCTGGAGTATGATCTAATTTGACAGTCACTCAGAAACAAAACTCTATGATTGGTAACTCTCCGCAAACAATAAAAATAGTCTAACAGATTTATTGCTTTTGATTTTTATGAATTGAAAAGAAAGGCTGGGGGATGGCACTGTGGATAGAAGTGCTTGTTGCACAAGCCCTAGGGCCCGAAAGAAACCCTCCATACAAAGCCATGCATGGTCATGAAAGTCTGTAACCCCAGTCCTGTGGGAGGTGGAGACAGGAGGACGCTGGGGCTCCTTGATCAGCCAGGCTGACTGAGAACAGCAGCTGAGGGTCAAGTGACAGACTGTCTCGAGGAAACAATGTGGAGAAGCAATAGAGGGGGCCTCTGACACTCTGCTCTGGTCTCCAACATGTAAACACAGGACACACAGCTTAGAACACATGTAGATACACTATGCATCACGCACACACACACTACCACCACCATGTGTATAAAATACACACACACACCCAAAAAAATGGAAAAGAAGCAGAAAACAAAAGAAAGGCTATCCTATTAAGCTATATAATTCTAAAGCTTGTTTTTTCCATAGGTGCTAACTAGCGCGTGATCAGTGCACTAAACTCTTCAATTAAGGCTTAATACTCATCACACATCTCTGAACAATAAATTACTTATTTAAATCTTAGCTGCTGAAGTCCACGTGCAAAGTGAAACAGAGTGAAAACCCCCCTTAACATGCAGTGTAGAAAACAAACTGCACTCCGTCAATGGGGTTCAGCTTTCCTTCCTCCTATCAGGTGGTCTCTGCAGAAAGGTTCAATTTTCAGGAAGCGGCACCGGTGATTTCAGTGACTGCAGGTCAGTGTCAGGGGCTGAAGATGTCATTACAGAAGCTATAAAACTCCTGAGAGCTGAACTCATTTTTATTGCCCTCACTTTCCAGGGAGGACATGAGAAAGAGTTAACCCATTGCAATCCAGTCTTTAGACACCTTCAGCAGATAAAGCCACAATATTTTGATACTTCTTTGAATTTTTGTTGATAAGTTTAAATAATAAGTCACCTTTATTGGGTACTTATTAAGTCAGGCATCCTTGTAGACACTTTATGTGTATGCTTCACAGATGAAGAAATAGAAGCTCACAAAGACGATCCTGCCCAGTACTCCAGTTCCTTCCACACATACAATAATTGAGTTGCCCTGTTACATTCCAAACCACATTACGCTGTAAGCCTCTGCTTAGCAAGGTGGTGCCTAAGAGATCTGCAATGCCATCTCTTTGGGAGCTTGTTAGAAATGAGACCTTAGACACCTTCCCCCATAAACATCTTCAATCAAATCATTTTAACAGGATCCTCATGAATGTCATGGACCTTCAATTCACCTATTACACCAGAAAAATAAAATCAAGTGAACACTGTACTTTTTTTCATTTTCCCAGTGAATCTAAATTTGTGATTATTTTGTAAACATGTATGAAGAATTTCAGTGTTAACACTTTCAGCTATAAGTTACATATATATACATATATATATATATATATATAATCTTTCTGTTATTTGTAAGCAGAAGGAGGGAGGGAGAGAATAGGCATGTCGGGGCCAAGTACCATTGCAATCAAACTCCAGACATATACACCACTTTGTGCATCTGGCTTTACATGGGTACTGAGGAAATGAACCCAGGCCTTCAGGCTTTGCCAGCAAGTAAGTACCTTTAACCACTGAACCATCACTTCAGCCCAGTCATATATCATTTGTAGTCCACATGACAAGCAGGATTCTAGAAAGCGCTACCAGGAAGTAGATGATCTCTAATTTGTCCTAATCAAAATTCAAAGTATTTCATAATGCCAAAATCTCCCCATCATGGTTTTAGCAGAAGAGATCATTACATTAATTGTCATGTTTTATTTTTTAAAAAATCAGATAGTCATTCTTATCCTTTGATTCATCCAATAAATATCTGCTGCATGTTTATAAGATCTTTCCCAAATTTAGCTAATGTCAGAAGTACCAGAAGGGCATGTGAATCCAGGAACTGCTGGCTACACCCTTAAGCTTCTATTTCTGTGTTTCTGACAAGTACTGTCTTGGCCATACTCAGTACATAGCTCATAACTTGAGACCACTGCTTCTGAAGATGTGGGGCAATATTGTGTGTCTTTGCAAGATTGTAATAGATTAGATATTCCTAAAGACTTACACATTTGTGGAGCAGCTACAATGATGGAATAAATGGTTGTAATGAAACAAAAAAAAAACTTTTTTTTTTTTTTATTTTTCAAGGTAGGGTCTCGCTGTGGCCCAGGCTGACCTGGAATTCACTATGTAGTCTCAGAGTGGCCTCAAACTCATGGTGCTTCTCATACTTCTGCCTCCTGAGTGTTGGGATTAAAGGTATGTGCCACCATGCATGGCTAGTTTTCAAAAACCAATTACAAAAGGATTATGACAGCTACACAAAATGCAGAGACAATGCTTCTAGTAGAAGATCAAAGCGGAATTTGGGGAGCAAACAAGTGTAACAAACTATATAGGATTGGGATTCCTGGAATTATATAGTTAAGGAAGGATTTCTTGGAGTCAAAATTCATGAGCATAAATTAAGCTATAAAAATATGAAAATATATGATGGAAAACAGCTGCCATTAGCTTGTAAGGACAGAAAATAATCTTGAAGGAATGGGTTGCAAACAAATAGTAAAAAGTGAGTTAATTTTAATGTTTAAATGTTTATTGTGGAAAAAAGTGGTTCTGAGCTAGAGAGATTGCTCTGCAAGCCTGCCCAGTGGAGTCCAGGTCCCCAGTATGCAAAGTGGTATAAATGTCTGTAATCCTAACAAACCCATGGCAATGGGAAATAGAAGTGGGAGAATCCCAGAGTTCATGGGCCAGCTATTCTGGCATTCTCAGGAGAAAACAATAACAAAGCCCCTCTCTGAAACAAGGTTGAAGAAGGAAAACAACCCTCCAAGGATGTCCTCTAGCACCCACATGCACCATGGTGCACAGAAATTTAAAATAAATGTGGTGCTAAGTATTTTTCTAAAGTAAAGATGCAATCAGTTCTGTGTGCCAGAAAGTTTCATGTATGTGTTATCTTACCTAAAGTCCTACTGCCAGTATGTTCCAGTGAGGTTTGTTAAACACAGGGCTTCCTGAGACCCCAAACTTGCCCTTCCCATACCACCAGCTTTCAAATGGTTAAAATGGGGAAAAACACAATAATACTAAATGCAGCATCTGTAAGAGAGAGGCAAATAGGAATACAGGTGGAGGGAGAGCCGGGGACAGAAGATTCAGGAAGGTTAAGAATGTTTATAAAATGGGGGGGTGTAGAAAGTTAAAGAGGGCAATAATGGTGTGTATCTAGAAATCAATGCACACATGACATGCTGAGCTCTGGAAGGAAGGCTTCCACTAAAATAGATTGTTTTTTAAGAAGCAGAACAGACTAAATGAAGATTACCAATTAGCTCTACCACAGAAAACTGCAAACCAAAAAGGCACAAAGGAACATTTGAAAAGGGGGCTCTGCTGAAAGAGTTTCTCATCTCTTGTAAATTACAACAGGAAGACTTGGGGGAAAGATAGCAGTTGCCAAGGTTGAATGGGTGGAAGGGTTGTGAGAATTTGGAAGAGATTCCCAACAGAAATGGCCATTACTCTCCCCTGGCTCCCTGTCCCCACTTCCATTTTAGTGAATCTCCTCTCTTGCCCAGTAGGCCTTCCTTCTTCTGCTCTGATGTCTCTTTCTTTTTGTCTTCCTCAGTCTTATGTCAAAATGTCGATAGGCACAGTTTTATGTAGATTGTGTGTATGGTCATGAATGTAGCAATCAGTTCATGTCGAGAGTCTAATGCCTGTGATACTCTTCCTACCCTGTGCTCTTACATTCTTTATTCCCTCTGCAACCATTCCAGAGCCTTGAAGGGTGAAATAGAGATTTAGCTCTGAACAGGCTCATATTTTCAGCCCTCTTATGAGCTTTGAGTTTCTCAGCATATAATTCCATCTCCAATTTAGAAGTTTCTCAGCCAGCAGAGGCATTAATATTCTTTCTACCACCTCCTCCGCCTTGTTCCCTGAGCCCTGGCTGGGGTGATTTTTCCAATGGACATGCCAGACACAAGGAACCCCTGCTAAGAGAAAGCAGGGAGCAAGTGGAGCCAGCCAGAGAGTTGCCATGTGAGCTGCAACCAGAGACCACTTGAGTGTAACTGTCCAACCCTTTGGGGCTCACTGCCCTGGATGCCCGACTTGAAGCATTAGAATTTGAGGTTTGCTCTAATGACTTTGGTCTGATTCAGTATTCTCCTATTCTTCACATTTGGAATGGAAATGTTTACACCTGTACCAATATATTTTGGAAGTATGTAACTTGTGCTTTTTTGTTATTATTTTACAGGGATTCTTAGTTAAAAACTTACCTTATGTCTCTGAGGAGTCCCTGGAATTGGGCTTTTGGTCAATGCGGGAGCTATTAAGATGAGAGGAATAATTAAAAAGATTATTTTAAATGGATTTCCATGATTACTTTATTTTGAAAATAATTTGTAGGGAAAGATTGAGACAAAAGGGGGTCTTGGCACAGTGGTTCACCCCTGTAATCCCAGCACTTGAAAGAAAGAAAGAAAGAAAGAAAGAAAGAAAGAAAGAAAGAAAGAAGGAAGGAAATGACTGCTTTATACCACATAACTAGAATTTGAACATCCCATTATGTATTCCAAGCACAAGGGAGTTGCTCAAGTAATGTTGGAGAAATAGTTGCCATTTTTCTACTTTCTTTGAATTTATTTGACCTTTCTTTTGTAGCTTTTTAAGGTAGCTAAATCACTGATTTTAGGAACATTGTCTCTAATATGACATTAAGACCTCTTTAATTTCCCGAGCTATTTTTTCCTTTGTAAACATTGTTAAGATATTTTTCCTCTTGGGCTGGAGAGATGGCTCAGCGGTTAAGGCACTTGCCTCCAGTGCCTAAGGCCCCCGGTTCAATTCCCCAGGACCCACGTAAGCCAGACCCACAAGGTGGTGGCCCTGGTGCTCGCTATCTCTCTTGCTATCTCTCTCTCTCTCTCTCTCTCTCTCTCTCTCTCTCTCTCTCTCTCTCTCTGTATCTCTCTGCTTGAAAATGAAAAAATAAAAAAATATATTTTCTTCTTAAGCAGTTAAGGTTTTGTTTTGTTGGTATTTTTGTTGGGGTTTTTGTTTGTTTGCTTGCTTGCTTTTAATGTGTTACAAATAGTATCGGTTTAATGTCCCATTTCTAAGGGATTTTTGAGGGGGATACTTGGGAAATAACTTTTAATTATATAATCTGATATTTTATACTTACTATAAAATGCGGCAGAAGTATTTGAAACATTTATGTTCCAGAATGAAATTCAAAATAAAGATCTCCCTTAAAGAATGTAAAAATGCTGCCTTGTCATGCAGCTCTTTCATATTGAAAAAAAATCACCACTACTCAACGAAAAGGGTGCTTGTATTTAGTAACCATTGCTAGCCTGGGCATGACTGGGATTATGAATCAACTTGTTAAATGATATCTTATTCCTAAGAAAATAATAAATTTCACTGGGTCTTTGACCCACCGAACAGAATCTGAAAGATTTTTCAGCAGGTGGAAAATGGCTCTTCCTACAGCTCTTTTCCCAGCTGTTATTCTACAAGAGACTAGGATTATTCTGCAAGTGACATAATTAGTGTGCAATACAATCAGGTACACCTGCAAGGGTAACTGTTGCTCACCACATATCTCTACAGACTGTTTTTGTGCTCAGAAATGTGGTGGGAAAAACCCTGGAAGACCTCCTCTCTACTTTCTCTTCCACTCTGTTATGAAGATAGCAAACTGTCATTTTAGAGAGCTTTGATTATACGTCCTTGGTATCTTACAGAACTCAGAGCTGAATCAGAAGATAAGCTCAATTCATAAAATAATAATTATCTTAACTATCTATTACTTAAATTGACCAGAATTCCCTTCCTAGTTTCCCAATTGGAAATGTATACATTTCCAGATGTACACACATGTTTTATATGCATGTGTAAATGAAGAAAGAGGAAAGGAAAGAAACAAGGAGGGAGACACAAGAAGGGTGGAATTAACAGAAGCAAACTTTTTAAATCAGAAAGTTAATATCCCAAAGCTCATACATAAAGGAAAACTTTCTCTCCAATTCTGATAGAAATGTGCACACCTGCAGACAGGCACACACATGCGTAAGACAGGTGCCCTTATGAAAAGTTGGCTTATATTGCATAAAGTTGGAAATACTGATATGATCTGTATCTTACCATGCCCTTAAAACTAAACCCTGAAATTCCCACATTTAGATTTGTGGGTCCTAAGTTTTTATTCTTCATGCTGCATTGATCATGAAATAATTCATTAGCAACACTGTTAGCTAATGAAGCCAGGAAAGACGCCTTAAAAATGTACAGAGGAAGACTGATGTAATCCACAAATTCACTCAGAGAAGTAATTCTACCCCCAAGGTAGAATGAGATACTCATTCTGGAACGAAATAAGACACAGTCCTGCTCAACTGTGCATGGGCAGAATACACAGGCAATGACCAAGGATCCCAGACACTCGGACAAAATGCTGATGAGAGAGAAGACAGTCCATGTACATAAGCAGTTGGAATGTCAACTCTGTGAAGTGTGCAGTGGGAATTCTGCAGAGGCAGTTGGAGGGAACGGATGTCCTCTAGCTCTCCTTTGATACAACTCTGACATTTGAATTGAACTTTGAGTTTTGGCACTAAATGGCACATATACTGCCATTTTCTCCTAAAAACTTCAGTGAACCTAAGTAAAGGAAACTTTAAGGCATAGCCTGATAAACATGGGGGAAGAGCAGAGGCTATAAGGGAAAGCTCAGGTGATTGGCAGAGAACACGAAAATGAACACAGCCTGGTCTACACTGCGGAATCTTGGAAATCTCATGGACTAAAAGCATCAGTTATCTCTCTAACTGAGGAGGCAGGATGGGGTGAAAGCTGTGTGTCAGCATGTGGATTACGATTTCACAGTTCTGGAAACCACCACTTCCACACCGTATCCCCTCGGTTCTACTCCCTTTTCAACAAATTTATTCATTAACGAGGATATAATTAAGGATTTTTGATATGGCTTAAGGCAAAATGACCCTAACCTTCTAAACGTGGCTCCCAATACGAACAATAAGCTCATTAGTCTCTGGATTACATACTTTTTTTCCTGATAAATCTGGGGAAAGAATTTAAAGTAATGAATTAAAAATAAAGGCCTTTATTCCCAGTACCTGGAGGGAGGGGTAGGTGGATCACTGAGTTCAAGTACAACCTAGGACTACAAAGTGAGTTCCAAGTCAGGTAGACTGAAGTAAGACCCTATCTCAAAAATAAATAAATAAATAAATAATAGACATAGTAAACAAAGGAATGAAGATGTTCTAACAAGTTTCTTGCCTGAATTACCTTAGAACAATGCCCCTCAAATAGTGACATTTTTAACATTTTCAACTAGGAAAATCTTTCTTAGAGATAAAGAGGCACCCTCTTCACTGTAAGATATTTTGTGATATTCTCAGCTTTACATTAATAGCATCTGCACACCTGATAATCAAAAATGTCTTCAAGTTTTGCCAAATATCTTCTGAGAAGTGAAGTCACATCTACTTATAATTTACCTAAGAGAAACCCTTTAAGTATCTTCCATCATATTCCTAGCCAATTCCAATATTAATAAAAATACTGTACATATGGAGAAAATCTCCACATGGAAAATACTGCCAAAACAAATAAGCACAACAAAAATTACAGAAGAAAAGTTGAGTAAATTTTCAAAGCAAATTATATCATATGATAGATTACAGAAATCACTACATCAATGTGATTGACAACCATGAAGTTTTTGCAAAGATGTTATATGTAAAAATCAAAGTGAGTTCTTGGACATTAAAATTAATATACAACATACAAAAAGGAGAGGCTGAACCAGCACAGCTGGGAAGGCAGAATCCACCAGATTTTAGCAGCCCAGCTAGTTTTATCAATAATCCCAGGAACTGGATAAAGAGCCAAAGGATTTCATGTTTGCCTTGCTGGATTTCTATCTTGCTCTTTCTTTTCTGTGTCTCCATTATTCCCTTTCAGAATGGGAGTTTTTGTTTTGTACCATTGTATATTGGGGAGGTGATTTGTATTTTGATTTTACAGGACTGCTGGAAAAGAGGCTTACTTGGGTCTAAGATGAGACTTTGGAGTTTAGACTTTTGAGTCATAATGGAACTGGTGAAAACTCTGGGGACCTTTTAAACTTTGGCTGAGTGCATTTTGCATTATGACATGGCCAAAAGTTTATGGGGTCCAGGGAAATGGAAAATGATGGTTTGAATATAAAACGTTCCTCATAGACTTGTGTTTGAATGCTTAATCCCCAGTTGGTGGTATTGTTTGGGAAGTTTGAGGGAATTTATGGTAGGTGGAGTTTTGCTGGAGGTGGTGTGCCTCAGGGGATGGACTCTGGAGTGTTGTAGTCCAGCTCTACTTTGCTCTTTTCTACTTTCTACTTCTTCTACATTGGTGTGAAGATGTGATGCCAGCTGTCTTTTCCTGCCATGCTTATCTCACCATAATGGACAACTATAAGCTGAAATAAATAAACCCTTTCTTTCTATAAACAATGAAAAATAATTGATATTAAATAATATCAAAATAATATGAAAATAAAGTTAAAATACATTTTTAAAAGGAATTTCAAAAATAAAGACAAAAAGTAATGAAAGAAACATTCTATGCTCAGATGAGTGGTTTTCAGGTGTAACCTCTAAATGATATGAATGCCTGAAAAAGATAAGAAAAGGGAAAGAAAAACATAAAAAAATAAAGTTCTGTGAAAACTTAAGTATTGGTGTAAGGAAGATGTCTCAACAGTTAAGGACTCTTGAACTGGCCCAGGTTCAATTCACAAGCCATTCACATAAGCCAAGTGCAAAACATGGTGCAAGTATCTACTGCTTGTGTGCAGTGTGGCAAAAGGCCCTAGTGCACACACATGCATGTGTATGCATGCACACGTACATACACACGCACACGTGTGTGCAAAAATAAATTTTCAAAATTCAACATTACATTTGTGCCAAAAGATATGAGCTGACTGTTGCCAACAAAATGGATGAATATCAGTCCAAGCCAACACACACAACTCCAAAGCCGCCTGTATGAAGACTGCTGGCAATGGTACAAGACAGGAATATGTTCCGATTCTCCACAGTGCGACGTGTTCATCTCTTGGGGCTTTTACTTCCTGTTAATACAGGCCAAGTAGCAAGACAATGTTTCCTTTTTTCATATCTCATGATTCTGGAGGATGGACCTGCAAGATAAATGTGTTAGGTTTGGTTTCCCTTTTGTCTAATCTGTGTGTCATAGCTGCCTTTCACTGTACTTTACAAATGTCACCTTGAATTCGAGTTCTACCCTTACTATCTCATTTAAACTCAGTTACTTTACTAAAGGTCCTATCTCCAAATACTGCCATTTGGGAGATTAGGGCTCCAAGAGATGAATTTGATGAGGGGAGGGACAATAACACAGTTTGTCGATAACTCGCAGGAAGCCAGAACTTCAGGGTAAAGTGCACTAAAACCTCTGAAAAATAATAGTCTTTAATCCAGAATGCTGTAATCACCTCAAAGAACGCACCATTTGGAAGAGCGAATAAAATACACTTTCAAGCAATTTACTTAACTTCAAACTGAAAAAAAAAACATCTAATTCTGCCATTTACCACTTGATGGCTTACCACTGTGTTTGTTTTGTGCTCTGCAACTAAGGGGACATAGCGCTCAGGATGAAAGCAAAAAAATCACCTAAGGGAATTCAGTAAATGAGGGGAGAAACCATCTGGAGTATTTAAAACAGCTGGCCTTGTGTAAAATGTATAGATTCAGAAGAAAACATAACAAGACATCCAAGAGGATCCTCAGACAGACTAGTTTAGCAACTAAACTATTTGACTTTTATAGTAGAATTTAAAACTTGATACACATTCACCACTAATAACCAAGCTTGTGATCTGCTCCAATTAATTGAGGAAATGTCATACTTAGAGTTAAACAGCATTACTCATGTTCATGGACTCCCAAAGAAAGAAATCATTTAAAAAATATATTAGAGGGCTGGAGAGATAGCTCAGCAGTTAAGGCATTTGCCTGCAAAGCTTAAGGACCCAAGTTCAATTCCCCGGTTCCCAAATAAAGCCAGATGCACAAAGTGGATGCACAGTATGTTCTCCTCAGGATTGGGTGCTTCTCCTACTGCAATGGGAAAGAGGAAGCAAGTGGAGGAAGAGGTGCAGCATCTGCTTGAGAGCCAGCTGCCCAGAAAGCCCAACTGACTGAAGGAAAAATTAAACCTCTATAGGCCTAAGCCACTGATAAGTTAGAGTCACATGTTTGTACAGCATAGGCTGACTTTCTTATCTGTTTTTTTACAATAATATTTCTTGAAATTGATATGCTGTAAAGAAAACCCTAATAATAGCCTAGAACTTAAACCCAGCAAAACCCTATATCAGGTGTACTGGTGGATAAGAGATGGGAAAAGAATAGGAAATAAGGAACAATGAAAGTGGGAAATTAAAGTGATTCTAAGGCTTCATCTAGGGAAGAGAGGAGGAAAGTGAAGTACAGTTGCAGTTTTCCTCTAGAAATACAATATAGAAGTATGTATAATTAGGAAAGTAAAGATAACAATGGAGAAATGAAAATCATGGTAACATTTTCAAATGAAGATGGGGGAAAGGAATGAATAGGGTTCTGTGTAAGTCAACAAAAGTAAAATGAAAACAATAAAAGGAAAAGAATTATGAGGATAAAGAGAGTCAATGAAATCAAACCAAGAAAGCTATGATAAGGTGAAAATCCAAACATTAAATCAGGGTACAAAGATCAGATTTTGGACTGTTTTAAAAGTCTACACTTGTATTTTTATACCATTCATAGATTTTTAAAAATGTTTTTATTTTATTTACTTGCAAGAAGAGAGAATTGGCACACCAGAGCCTCTATCTGCAGCAAACAAACTCTAGATGCATGCACCACTTTGTGCACCTGGCTTTCTGTGGGTGCTGGAAATCAAATCTGGATTGTTAGGCTTTGCAGGAAAGTGACTTAACCAGTGAGACATCTCTCCAGCTCCCATTTTTATATTTTTGACATAGCAAAATAATCAAGGAAAAGATAAAATCAAAAGCTCAATTTAACCTACTCATCAAATAATACTGGACTTCACAATGCATATTGTTATTCTGTGGTAACAAATGAAAAGTCAATATAATTTTAGTAAAATAGTTATTTGATTGTCAATATTCCCTGGCTATCCAGGAAAACTAGAAAAAACAGCAAAGTACCAACCAAATATTAATTTCATAGGCATTAAGGAATACCTTTTTAAGATCCCATGAACCAAGATGAAGTCAAAACTGATATTACGCTATAGTTAAGAAAAGAAGGAGGCACTTAAGAAACAGAAACATAAGGAGCTGTAAACATTCCGCAAGAGGCTCCTCTGGTATTTATTCAAAGATTTGCAAAGTAAAACAGAAAATACTTGTCACACCTCACTAATTTCAGAAGATGAAAACACATGTTGAAGGCTGACAAACGAAGGGGATTCAATAGCTTTCTCGTGTCTTATTAATGGGATTCCAAATTTTTACATGTTTTTGGAAAAACATAATCTTCCTTGTAATTCAAAAATAGAAACACTCAGAAAAAAATATTTTAAAAGATACTTCCAGAAATTTATGGTTGAAAGAAAAATTAAATATTCTGAGAACCCAGTAGAAAGAGAATAATTACATAAATTAAATCATTTTTGTTGAAAGAAATGGTTGATTTGATTAGTTGGTTGGGTTGTTTTTATAAGAAATCATCATTTAAGGTTTCCTTGTTTCTCCACCACTCCCCTGGGTTTTTTTTTTTTTGAGGGGGGAAGTGAGGAAAGGGGATTCATTGCAGAAAGTATCACAATTTGAGACAAGACCATGTAGTTTAGTGGCCCCACAACCATGCTGAATCTTAATGATTCTGCTGAAAAGATTCAAAGAGCTGAGAAGAGCCATGACCCACATCATTATTTTTATCATAGCAGAAGTATTCTAATTAAACCCACAAAGGGCATATGTGCCCAGAGAGGGGCTGAAGCAGCAGCTTTTGCTCACCTTCTCTAGGTGAAGTCCTACTTGGTTGCACTTATTTACTGAGCAATGAAACACAAAACCGAGGAAGTGTTATCAACCAGTGAGGTTCACTTGATCCTGGATTTCTGGGACTATCTTTGGCAGCTTCTCAAGTAGGCCAGGCTGACTCTACAACATAGTATCCTTTCCTTTCAGAGGGCCAGCTGCGATCACATGGTCAAATCACATTGCTGGTTTAAAGTATCCATCAACACCCCTAGGGATACCTCGAGTGCAAGGACTACCTTCCAGGGGCCAAAAATAAAAATAAAAGTTTAAACTTTAAAATGCAGGGTGTGAATAACCCAGATTTGTTGTTACATTATTGAATTTTAAATTATTACTAATTTGTATGATAAGGATCAATTTTGAATATACTCTGTGACCACAGAGAGAAACCCCTATGTATTGGAAAAATTATAGATTTAGGAGGAAAAAAATGTCAAAACATTTTATTGTCTTATTTGCATCTTGGAAAATTAAAATAGCTGCTCAAATTTCTCATACCAAGACAATTAGTAAGGTCTTGCAAAAATGTACTGACCCATTTTATCAGGTTATATAAATAATTAACAATTGGTAACTCACTATGTAATCTCAAACTGGTCTAGGACTCATGGCAATCCTCCTACCTCTGCCTCAGAAATGCTGGAATTAAAGGTGTGCACCACCATGCCTGGCAAAATGGTAATTCTTAATACTCATAATAACTTTGCAACATCACATGGTAATTTTGAAAGATATGGCAATATGATGAATAGAAAATAAATCAGAGCAAATCATTTCTACAAGCAGAATAAACAAGAGAGAAACCAGTCTAAGAAAAGTAAAAGAACACAGGTCATTTCCTTTCAGTATATAAATTATGAACACCCCATGGATAGCTCTCAAAACTTAAAGTCATTTTATTGAAAGGTTTCTTTAAAACATCCTTGAGATGTTTAAGGAGCCATAAAGCTCAGTTTTGGATTGAACATTAATGATATCGTCCATTTGCACTTTTCTTATTATTCTTTTAGTTCTGAAGGAAAAATCAATTGTATCTTTTTTAAAACATTTTTTCCTTTATTATCCATAATTACATACATTGACTGAGCAAATAATGTGTTGGTATCCCCAGTTCCCCGATTTCCCTCTTCCTGTCCCCAATCAGCTGGATATCCTCCTTTGTGTGCAGTCTGGATCAGTCCATGGGGTAGGGGTTATGGATAGCCTAGGAGTCAACCCGGTTCCACCCCTTTGTATGTTGTTACTGAGGGGATCAATGTCTCTGGATATTCTCCCCCACCATGGCTCTTACAATCTTTCTGCCCCCTCTTCCGCTCAGTTCCCTGAGTCATGGTGGGTGAGTATTAAGGCTGCTTTATTGTTGAGGTCTTAGGGGGCCTCTGTACTTCTGCTTTAGGTTGTGTTGAAAATCGTTGGTGTCTGTCTTGCTGGTTTATACTGGGTTGACTGATTGGCTGTGGTTATAGGTCTCTTGCTTATCCCACCACTCTCTTCAGGGTTCATGTGGATCCTCCACAGTAGGCCTGGGGTGGCTCATCTCTTGCCAGGATGTCAGCCATCAGCCTGCTGTTCATTGGTAGGGTTGGAAGAGCCACAGCTCTCCCTCTGCCTTCTGAAAGATACAAACAGAATCTCCATCCGAGAGTGAGATGAGTATAGGTTAACTTAGATACACATTTCTGAATTAGCTAGATTCTATTGTTAGTAGCCTCTTTGTAAATCATTTGTAAAGTGCATTTCTCTTTGGAGGCCCAAGATTTTGGTTCCCAGTACATTTCGCCCTGAGTCCCCAGTTCCAGTTAAGGGCTCCCTGTCACTGAGTGGATTACTTGGCAGAATTACAAACTGTTGATTGTCTCCCCCAGGCTTTAGCTCCTCCATTGTACAAGTGCTCATTGCTTGGTTCACTGTTCAATTGTATCTTAAGACAGGTAAAAAAATGACTTTACAGTCTGGAAAAATAACAAGGGGTCTATTTCTTAATTCCATCTCTGTATTCCTTTCTTAGTTTCAAAGTCCTTAGATCTATGGAATTCTTACTGCCCTTACTCAGAAAAATAATAGCTTAGTTGCCCACAATTATAAAATATTTCCACATATACTTGTATAAAGTTTTATCCTGAAAAAAATTAGTGATTTCAGAAATTTCCCCATTTAGTTACTAAGAGGAAAGTTACTCCTTAAGACCAATAATGAAACAGATTTAAGACTGGTTCTGGTTAATATGGCAAAAAAAAAAAAAAACTACCAGAACCATGGATGCTGGGAGGTGGGACTCAGTTCATCAGTGGTGTAGACACTGGCAAGTTGGCTAGTCCATGCAAATAACTTTCCACCCATGATCATACCAGCAACCTTAATTTAACTCCATGTGTTAAATAAAAGTATGAATATAAGATGAGAATTACTGGAGAAGAAAAAAGGCATTAGCAGGAGAAGAATAAGAGAAGGTAATTGGGAAAACTAAGATCAAAATATATTAAATATATGCAGGCAGTTGTCAAAAATGCAAAAAAATACTAAAATTTTAAAGAGGAAACAAAAAGGAATACAATAACAATGACAATGATAATAATAATATTTCACAACAAACAACCAGATCAGATCTTAGACCCTTTTGTTCCATCAGCAATAAATTGCAATACCATCTGAATCTGAAAGCAGCCAGTTAAGCTCATGTGCGTCTAAAGTTGACATCACCCTGCTCTAACAGTGAAAGTTCTCTGGTTCCTGGGTGACTGGCCTCCCTTGGAATCCTGTATGCAGAAAAGCTACCTGCTGGAACTTGAGACAGCTGTGCAGGACTCAGACTTAAGCATCACTTATGCAAGCAATGAGGCTTTGTGCTTCCTTTGGGTGAGTGTGTGGTGGTCCCAACCTTTAAAACACTTTATACCAGCCTATAAAGGGCACTCTAGGCCCAGGTCCTTCCTCCCCACACACAAGAGCTACAGGTGATCTTGCTCTTTGCAGTGTTACCATATCCTTTGCCTATACTCTTCACCTTTCAGAAAGAATTTGTACCAACTCATAATTAGGTAACTGGTAAAACTTCTCTTTAAATTTCAGGCATTCGAATCTCCATAGTGACCAGTCTTCCATTTCTGCATTGTCTCAGATGAACAAATTTGGATGAATGCTTCCAATTCATATTGCCTGTTTGCTTTTCTTTATTACTGTTCAGTACAAATTTCATGTGTAAAATTGTGATTGGTAGAATAATCGCATCATGAAATAATATTTTTCGCTAAAATTTTAAATTGAATGCAGCAAGAGCTTATTAAAGCATAAATATTTTGTTAGGCAATATTGCCAGAATTTTTTCATCGAAATAAGAAGAAAATTCCAATTTGATAATCCACCAAATTCTGCCTTTGCATTTCTTAAATGACTGTCTTAACTATTTCTCTGAAAAAGCAGTCTTGATAAGTGTGATGATGTTCCCATGATACAGTAATATTAAACTATGGGGAAAAAACAACATGGCAAGATAAACAGGCCAATATATTCATCTGTATATTATCAAAAATTAAATTAACATCTCCCCATTGTTTCCTTTAGACATAAGCAAAAGATATTCTTGGCCAGGGTCCTAAATTTTAAAGACTCCCCCATATCATACACCTCACATATATTCTGACTTTGAGAACTCAACACTCAGTGCTAAGCACAACCTGTAACTGTAAACATCAATGCTCATTCCTAGCAACTGTTCAGGCACCAGGAAAATGTTGTTAATTATGTCTTGCCCACATTCTCCCAAATAAAAGTTGATTACATCCAAATGCCAAGAAAGTCTGTGAATTTCCTGGCTGGCCTGTCAGACACAAACACGGCTTGATAAAGGAGGAGATGAGTAGCAGAAGTGCTTCAGTAGGAGAAAAGAAGATATAATTAACTAATCAACTTGCTTCTGTCAGCATGGCTGTAATAATTTCTCAAACAGCAAAGAATTTCACATCAGTACATTAGAATTCCGTGAGTTAGAGAAGTTGATCAAGGTGAATTTGTACATAATACTTATTACTTTTAAGTCTGTGCCTAGGCAGGTCTAGACTGAATGTGATGTTTTTTTCTTTTGTTTGGTTTTTTTGTTTTATGTTTTATTACAAGGAAGCTAATGCTTATAATTATAGACAAGTTTCCTTGTTTAGATAAGGATGCAGAGCTTAGCTCTACACTTTTCTGTCTTGAGCTCTGGGACAAAATTCAAACATTGCATTCTGTAATTATTTTTTTAAAGTTTAAAGAAAAAATGTAAAATCAAGAAAGACACAAGTACAAAAATAAGATAGGGGAATATAGCAAGATATAGTCTTCCATAATTAATTCAAATACCTAAAATTGTTAACATTTTGAAAGAATTAGAAGGACAGGAAACAGTGATCAAAATGGTTATATGGTACCAAAACTGATTTATTTTATTTTTAAAGTTTGTTTTACTCAACATACAATCCAACAGATTTCCTTATAGTATTTTCATAATACTCAGTTTTGATTGGTTCTTATCCCTAACACACTTTCCTCTTCCTATCTTCCTGCTCCTCATCCTTGCTGCACCCTTCTGCCTCAGTATCCCCCCTTTGCTTTCATACCACATGTCATATCACCCTCCCCAATCCTTAGACTTGAAGCCCTTTTCCTCATCTCAGAGGCTCCTTTCCAGCTCACTGGCCTCCACCCACACCTACTCAGTGCACACATATAATAACTGGAAGCCAGGTTCCACATAAGAGAGAGCATTGCATATTTGTCTTTATGCATCTGCTGTAATTTACAACATTTTTAAGTTCCATCCATTTTTCTGTAAATTTCAATTTTTTGTGGTACTTTACAGCTGAAAAAAATTCCATTGTGTATATGTACCACATTTTCATTATCCCACTCTTCTGTTGATGGGCATGTATATTAATTCAATTTCCTAGCTATTGTAGAGAGAATTGCAGTAAACATGGATATGCAAGTATCTCTGTTATACATACATACATACACACATACATACATACAAAAGTGGCATCATACCTGGGTCATATGGTACTTCTTGTTTTAATAAATTAGATAATTTTGATAAACCTCTACAATGATTCCTCTGATGGCTGTTGCAGTTTATATTCCTACCAATAATGAATAAAGGTTCCTCCTTTTTACATCTTCACAGAGCATTTTCTATCTTTCTTACCTTATTTGCTGTTTTCTTAATGAAAGTCTCACATGCACATACAAGTGGAGGTACTCACTAGCAGGAAGCTCAGGTGGCCAGGTGAAAAACAAAGACTGTTTCCCCTCAGAGCCTACTGCTGGGAACCAGCAACCCCCCACCAGAGGGAAAATGGTTTTTTGCTCCTTCAGTTCATCCTTCCTGGAAGCAACCTCAGAGACCTGCCCAAGAGAAATTTGTGCAGATTCCCAATCTGATCAACTTGACAACAGAACATAACCAACACACCAACACATGAAGTTAATTATGGGTGTGGAATTTTACATTCAAACAACCACAGTTGCAGTGTTTTAGACAATAGAGCTATTTATATTTACTGCAAATCATTTTAAAATATGGTATAAGATTACTAACCATGCAAACTTTTTATATGCAACAAAATAAATAATATTTATAAATGGAGATAATGTTAAGTTATTGTGAACATACTGCCTTCCACACTCACACACAAGCAAAATAACAATAATAAAAAAATAATTAAAATTACTTGCTTAGCCTGTACAGTATCAGGAACAAGCCATTTGGAACTAATAGTTATTATACATACACTGTTTAATTAGCAAGAAAAGAGTAAGATCAAAGTTAATGTTTGAAATGTTTATTCTAATTATAACACCACAGGTTTTCTGAATTAAGTGAAAACCTAAAGAACTAAATTCAATATTAAGCACTAATTCTATAAATGAAGCTATAATATAATCAACAAATATAAACTCATATTTCCTCAAAATATTCCCAGGCCTACAGTATCAGGGTGGTATTAATGGATACTGGTAGGAATGGAGGGAAAGGTCAAGTTCAATAACTACATATAGGTTACTAATTCACACCAAAACAATGAAGGAAGAAACATGAAATATTTCTAGATTTAATTTGTGAATGTATTGAGTTTTGTTACCTCCCAAGAATATGTCTTAAAAGCTCCTAATGATCTGTTTTCTCTATTCTGGGATATACAAAATTACTAGAAGTAGTTTGTTCAGACTTGCAATTTTAAAAGTTGACTAATTTCACATTCATGACTTTACTCAAACCCATCAAAGAACTAAGCTTGCGAACCCAGCACTGGATCAAAATTTAAGGACACAAGCATGCATGACCATACATGTGTGGAGCAGTGTACATACATACACACAGGTAGGCAGGGAGACATTCATGAGTACTCACCTGGAACAACAGGTCTCAGTGCATCTACACCATTAGAAGTAGCAGACAAACCCTGATAACATGCTGGACCTTGAAACTCAGTTTTGGATTTATAAGTATCAATTCATTCAACAGTTAAGAGGCACTCTAACCACCAACAAAGAGTGAACCCAACACTCTTGGACTCTATCAACATTGAATACACTCTACATACCTCAAGGAGTCCTCTGTTTCCTGCATTGACAGATGAACCCAGCCTGCTTTGAGCAGGCCGGATCAAATAGTTCTTTAGAAACTTCCCAGCAGGTTATATATAACATGTGCTCTGCCTTTGAGACTCACAATACTCAAGACCCTTTTGAGGGCTGGAGAGATGGCTTAGCGGTTAAGGCACTTGCCTCCAGTGCCTAAGGCCCTGGGTTCAATTCCCCAGGACCCACATAAGCCAGGCACACAAGGTGGTGGCCCTGGTGCATATTCTCTCTCTCTCTCTCTCTCTCTCTCTCTCTCTCTCTCTCTCTCTCTCTCTCTCTCTGCTTGAAAATGAATAAATAAAATATTTTAAAAAAAAGTAAGTGATATGAGTGTTTATTAAATTCATCATCAGGGTAAGTACCTTCTCTATAAAATTTCAACTTGGGATTTTAGAACCACTTTTGGAACCACGTTGGATAAAAATCTAGCAGCTTAAATGTTTTTGTTTTTGTTCTTGTTTTAATGCATGCCTTCCCCACCTAGCATCTGTGTTTTGCTAAGAATCAGCTCAGAATTGTAATTAACACACAGGTACAATCAACAAGCTTCACTTGTCAAGGGAAAATGACACATTCAACCTGACCACACCAGCTTTTGGCATTTCGTGAGAAAATAGAAACTGCAACTAAGGGGGCTACTTTATTCCCAACTACCTAACCAAAACCTGCCAGCTCAATGAGATTCCTCAAAATACATGAACCTGGATTACTGTCATGGTTTGATCCAGGTGCCCCCACAAACAAATGTATTCTGAATGCTTGATCCACAACTAATGGCAGTTTGGGTTTGAAAACCTTGTTGGAGCTGTGTTGTTGGGGGCGGGCTTATGGGCTTATAAACCAGCTTCCCCTTGCCAGTGTTTGGCACACCTTCCTGCCGCTGTTTGCAGTGCTGTGGCGGAGGTGATGTCCACCCCTCTGCTCATGCCATCATTTTCCTTGCCAGGATGGAGTCTCCCCTCAAGTCTGTAAGCCTAATAAACACATTCCTCCACAAGCCACTTTTGTTTGGGTTCTTTCTGTGCAGCAACTAGAAAGCTGACCGCAACAATTACGAATGGTCTTGCTAAATTGAAAACTCGCATTGTGCACATGGCCGCTACAGATGCAAGACCATCTGTGCAAAATTAAAAAGAGCCATGTTTGGTTCCAGTCAGTGAGCAGATCTCAAACTATTCTCATAACTCAGGCAAACTATTCTCATAACTCATGCTCTCCTTGTGGAACGTCATCATACCTTCACTGACACTTGAGCTGTCTCCAAAAGTCTGGAGAGATCTGTCCAGACACTTAAATCTAAGGACAGTGGGATTAAAGAAACCTGTCTTAGTGCTCATTAAATGTGAGAAACTCAGGCTGCACATTGGACTACCTGGCTCAGTTATGGAGACTGTTATAAACAAATGTCCAGTCACCGATGAGACCATTTAGAATGGCACACTAATCAAGCCTGCATTGCCCAGATATCCCCAATCACTGCAGAGATCCATCACCCATCCACACAGACAAGGCACAAATGTGGTTTCAATCACCTGGAATTTAAGTGACTGCTCATATCTGTCACCCCCACCCCCAACAGAATGATGATTTGATCCCTGTTCCTCTTCTGGAAGTCTCCCTCTCTCCAACATCACAGAGCACCTGTCAGGGCTTCGTTTCCCCATCTTTGTACTGATAGCCATTGCTCTGATACAACATTGGAAGATGAATATTCCAAAAACGGGACATTCCAGGACCAGGCTGGTCAGCCAAGCAGCCTCTACCTACACTGTCAAAAAGCAAGGAGTAACCTCAAGGATTCAGCATGAACTTTGAACTGTCCCAGCTTGCATGAAGAACTTGGCAGACACTATCAGCATGAATCTTGACAGATGTGAGGCCCACATGAAGATTCTGGCAACTGTGAGCTCTATTTTCTAAAACACATAACTGTGGTTGTTTGAATGTAAAATGCTCCCCCCTCCCATTGACTTCCTGTGTTGGTGTGTTGGTTATGTTCTGTTGCCATAGATTTTTTTCCCAGGATAACAATGGGATCACACTTCTTTCAACACCACTATTAACCTTACTCCCTTCTGAAAGTAGGGTAAATTGCAATTCAGGGTGGTAACAAGTGGCCTTCAAGTGTTTAAGGAAACTCAACATGTAATTGATAACTCTGATTATCTCTCCAAGTGACCACTCCAGATCCCTTAGAAGTATCTTGAAGAGAAAACTGACTCACTATTCATGAGTGTTGTGTGGGCAGTTTGATCTGCAGTGGAGTCATTTAATTGAACAAAAGTGTTACAGATTTAGAAAAGCAAACTAGTGCAGGTGGGATTGTTCACCAGTGAGCAGTCTGTGAAGCACGTCACCGTTGCTTGTGTACCATCATGAATGCAGTCTTGGCACAATGAGGTTGTCTGAGAGGCGCAGTTTCAATATCCAGATGTGACCCTTCAGAATAACATGACCTTGAGAAATTCAGAGTACTTCAGTGTTTTGGATTCTTTTTTTTAACTTATGAAAATGTTAGTAATATAATTAAAATTGATAAGTTACATTAATATGTCTTATGAATATCCTGTTGTGTAATAACAAATATGTCTCTTTCTTTTCCATATTTAGAATTATTAATGATAAACTGCAACATTCTTTTCATAATTTTTTGATCACTTGTTATTTGACATTTTAAGTTTCTGACTATCTTAAGTGGGGAAAATAGAAGAATATACCCTATACTGTGTGATGTTCTAAAGATAAGTTGGACTTTGGAATCTATAAACCTACAACCAATTGAGGCTTCCTCATTCATCATCAGAATAAGATTAATCATGTTGCTTTTCCTATATCTTAAAAAAATTAAGAGTTTCAACTAAGTGACCATCAAGGTGTTGTGTCTAGGAGAATAGATATCCTTTTGAGAACTTATAAAACTAGTAAAATATCTTTTAAAAGCATTTAAATTATTATATTGGGAAGGATTTAGAAATGCCATTTTTATAAATGCATTACTTATGTTTTGCTTCCATAAAACTGTATTCTGAATACATTTAATTATTTATTGAAAAATGAGAATTAACATAATGGTCATTGAGTATGACAATGTACCATAGCATTGGTTTATGCTTGTGATGGACACTTTTATCATCTTGGTTAGATTAAGAAGTACCTAAACTAGGTGTGGTTTTATCCCTTTTATCCCACACCTTTAATCCCAGGAGGCACTCAGAGGCAGAGGTAGGAGAATCACTGTGAGTTTGAGGTCACCCTGAGACTACATAATGAATTCCAGGTCAGTCTTGGATAGAGTAAGACCCTACCTCAAAAAAGGGGAGGGGAGAGATTGCTCAGTGGTTAAGGTTCTTGCCTAAAAAGCCTAATGACCTGGGTTCAATTCCCCACTACCCATGTAAGCTAGATGCCCAAAATGGCACATGCATCTGGAGTTCATATTTGCAGTGGCAGGAAACCCTGACATGCACTTGCAGTCTCTCTCTCTCTCTCTCTCTCTCTCTCTCTCTCTCTCTCTCTCTCTCTCTCTCTCTCTCTCTCTC
>PVHP010026419.1:0-24666 GCA_004024765.1 Zapus hudsonius | reverse complement strand
TTTATTTGCTCTGGCTAGACTAATTTCTTTTATCTTTATTTCCTATATCTGCTAGAGGTAAATAATACTTTCATTGGCCACACAGAGGTGCTGGGAAAATGAAAGATAAATTCTCCCAAAACACATTGTACTGCTTAAAAGAAAGGTTTAACTTTTAAAATAAAAGTTGATTTAATTGCCTGTCTTATTCTTATTTTGTCAAATCCAAATACCAGTGTCAGAAGATCCTCAAAGAGTGTGATCATTTTTCATGTTCAAGGGTAGAAGAAGGTTAGCATAATAATTGCATGTGTTTTACAAATAGGAAAACTAAAGCTCCCAAAATATTTAATATTGAGCTTACAATTAACATCTATTTATGAGAATAAGGTGAAATTGCTAGGATTATGGATGAAATAACATTGGCCATGAATTGATAATTAATGAAACTCATTATAAATGTATGAACAGCCATTTATGCTGTCATATGTACTTTGTCTATGTTTGAAATTTTGCATGTAAAAAGTTCTTTTTTTTAATGTTGACTTTTAAAAGAAGAAAAATTCCTGTTTTCATTATGTTTCTTTTAGAAACTGTTGAATCCACCCATCTGCTAGGCATGGAGAATTCTTTACTTTTTACAGTTCAGCAAAAACTGACAAAAATTTACATGTATGAATCCTGAACACAAATTTTATTTTTTCACATTCAGATTTTTCATTCTGTTTCCAGTGCTTTCTAACTCACTCACTTTTTTTTTAAGCACTTTTAACCTGTGGCATTTGTTTAGAGTTAATAAATTACTTTTATTTTTCTCATTCCTGTTCCTGCTTGTCACCTTGTCATTGTAGCTGCTTGTTTTAGATTTTCATTTTTCTATTTCTGGAAATTGTTGGAAATTATAAGCAGTTACTTATTAACCTGATTACTTTATGCTTCGGTGGGCTTGTCAGTGGGTGGCCATGTGAATTATCAGCTTTTGGAGACGCAGATCAACCATGCCACCTATACCCACAACAGAAAGCTGCCGACTTCCCCATTGTAGGATCTTATAATTGAATGGCATTTGAAACATGTGAGAGCACTCTTATTTTAAAAAAAAAATCACCTCAACCTGGGTTGTTTTCACAGTAGACTTGAATGGCTAAAGCTTGTCGTTTTATAAGCTCCCAGATAGCACAAATACTGAACTGGAATTACAACATATTTGGTCTGATTTATTTGTAGGCATCAAAAGAAGTCAGTTTTACAATAGAATCATAAAGCAGTAGAACTAAGTCTTACTAATAACCTGGTGTAGACCTTCAATTTATTTAGGAAAAGTCTTGAGATTAGAAAGGCCAGGTAATTTGTTCAATGTTACATTCCTTAGTGCTGGCAAAGCTAGAACTTAAACCTGAGTCACTTAGCTTTCAGTTCAGAGTTCTCAGCTAGGTTGCCTCTTTAAAGCATTTGAGTCTTTTTTTTTAAAAAAATATTTTATTTATTCATTTTCAAGCAGAGAGAGAGAGAGAGAGAGAGAGAGAGAGAGAGAGAGAGAGAATGCACCAGGGCCACCAACTTGTGGGTCTGGCCTATGTGGGTCCTGGGGAATTGAACCTAGGGCCTTAGGCACTGGAAGCAAGTGCCTTAACCGCTGAGCCATCTCTCCAGCCCGCATTTGAGTCTTTGACATTGTTTTTGAATGCTGGATAGTGTCTCTACTTTTTACAATTTAGAAATTCTACTCTGTTTTTGGAATATCCTGACAGGTCATATTGGAGCCTGAGAAACATGAAAAACCAATAGTACTGAGCTGTCTTTATTTAATGATCTGGTATTTTCTTCATTGTGGACTTTTGACATTTGCTTCAAATTTTTTAAATATTTCATTAGACGCCATTTATCTTAATTAATAAATATTTTTAGCAGCTTCATTAATTTTGTTTCTGGAGCAGATACCTGACTTGATTCATTCCAGCCTTGACCCTGGTATTTGGCTTTAATCCGCTAACTATAAATCCCTTCTTTCAGCCTTCTGACATTAAGGTGAAATCGACCTATGGACCCTTTGTACTCAACCCTTGTTAGTTGCCTAAAGACAATGAGAGCAAGTAAAGCAAATGAGAGTTTTCAGACGCTGTCCATTGGCTTGATGATAGGTCACTTTGAACGTGAATATTTCACTTCACAAATTAAAGCTCTTTTAGAATATTTACCAGTTTATTGGGAAGGGGGTCAAAGCTAAGTCAGGGGATCTGTTGTTTGACCCTTCACTGTACTGTGATTTGAGTCCTTGTATAATTGTGAATTTTCTTTTTTTAGTTTGTTTTGGTTTTGGTTTTTCAAGGTAAGTTTCACTCTAGCCCAGGCTGACCTGAAACTCACTATGTAGTCTCAGACTGCCCTTGAACTCACAGCAATCCTTTTACCTCTGCCTCCCAAGTGCTGGGAGGATTAAAAGCATGCACCATCAAACTTGGCTAATTGTGAATGTTTTGATCTGTATAAATTGTGAGTTGAAGAAGCTCTTTACGGGCCTATGAGATTTATTGTTTTGCTTGGTCCTGTCAACAAATGGGTATGTAGGATAGAATTTGGTTTTTTGGTTCTAAGTGATCAAGCCCAACTCACACAAACTTAAGTTAAAGAAAAGGGAATTTATATACTGACCTCATTGCTAACCTGGCTGTGGGTCTGACTTGAAGTATTCTTCTTCAGGCTCAGTTGGCTGTGTTCAGGCTTCTTCCTGGTGAAGAGAAAGGGCTCCACACAGCTGAGCAGAAGGGGAATGAATCTTTCCTGATTGCTCCAGCAAAGCTGGGAGAGTTGAGTCTAATTGGCCAAAGTATGAATCGCATGTCCATTCCTGAACCATACATGAAGGGCTAGGCTTGGCATTTATTTCCTTGGTTAAGTTTGGTTTGTATACCCAACTGTGCCACAGAATCTGGACCAAAGGTGGATCTGCTTCCTCTAAAGGAAGAGAGGATGCATCACCTTCCTCCAGACTGGATCCTGGAGTTTGGTTTAGTGGCACAGGTCTGTCATCCTAGCTACTTGGGAGTTGGAGAGAGGAGAATCCCAAGTTTAAGTTCAGCTTGGGCTATAGAGTGAGTTCAAGGCTAGTCTTGACAACTTAGTGAAAGTCTCAAAACCAAAAGTAAAAAGGTGGCTGGAATTATCTATCACTCAGAGGTAGAGTACTTGGCTAGCATGTATGAGTCTTGGGTTCAATCCTCAATAGCACAAAAAGGTGGGGGTGAGTGATTCTGGACAGGCAAAGAGAAATGTTTACAAGAATATTAGTATTCTTGGGTCTGGGAAGATGGTTCAATGGTTAAAGGTGGTTGTTTACAAAGGCCGCCTGCCTGAGTTCAGTTCCCCAGCCACTCATGTAAAGCTGGACAGGCATTTGTTTGTAGCTGACAAGGGATCTTGGTGTGTCCGTATACACATACACACACAAACGAGTGGATGAAGGAATAAATACACGAACAAGTGGAAAGAATATTACTATTCCCTTTCACTTATTAGAGAAAGTTAATATTTATAAGAACATGCAGATAATGAATTTTAATTTTGCCCCAAATCTGCCTATATTAAAGCCATTTCCTTTTTCTTAGCACCTTGGTTATGACCTTAGACATGTGAGCTTGTGATAGCTGACATGCTTTTAGTTTCTAAAACTGGATGATATTTGTTTCCAGTGGAAGTTTGTAAATATCTGGAAACGCTTTTGGTTATAGTAACAATGCCTGGAGGTAGAGGCATGAGTGTAGAGGCCAAAAATGCCCACAAACATCCCACAGTACACAGAATAGCTCCTCACAGAGAGGATCACCCAGCCCAAGGTGCATCAGAACTAAGGTAAAAAAAAAAACCCTGCTTTTAGGGTCAATTTCTAGGCTACTACTGTTAACGTAAACACTGAAAGCAAGTATTAGTGGACAGGATTGATTGGAGCCACACCACAGATGGGATCACATAAAGTTTTCACAATCCAGTAATCCAAAAGTATTTATTGGAATTTGTTTTGTTTACAATTAAGTGGCCTTACAAGTCAGAGAAACTTTTTAAAAGTTTTCTAACACTCAACTTTAGAATATTAAAGTCTCACTTAATGAGTAAATTGAAACAGAACATGAATTACTTTTTAAAAAATTAAGTTATGCAATTTAGCTACCTTCTCAGTATATTAGTTACCTTCTCTTTGCTGGGACAAAATACTTGACAAAAATCAGTCTTGGGAAAGAAGGGTTTGTTTCAGTGTATAGTTCCAGGTTACAGTCCATCCTGTCAGGAAAGAAGGCATGGTGGCAGGAGCTTGAGGCAGCTGGTCTCATACAGTCCACAGTGAGGAAGCAGAGAACCATGAACATGGGTGCTCAGCCAGCTCTCTCCTTTTTGTAGTCCAGGACCCTGACCCATGGAAGGGTGCCACCAACAGTTAAGGTGGGTCTTCCCACCTCAATTACCCTAATCAAAACGATCCTTACAGGCGTGCCCAGAGGCCAGCCAAATCTAGATCATTCCTCACAGGTGATTCCAGGTCCCGTCAAGTTGACAGTCACTATAAACCATCACATAAAGCATGCTTTTCATTCTAAAATAAGCCACAGTATTTTTTCCTCAAAATACAAATCGAAGCTGATATGGTGACTCAACCCTGTACTCCCAGCACTCAGGAGGCTGAGGCAAAAGGATTGTTACTGGTTTGAGGCTATCTTGGGACTATATAGTGAATTCAAGTCTAGCCTAAAGTATAGAAAAAGACTCTCTCTGTATATATGTGTGGGGGGTGGATATGTATATATATATACATATGTATGGATATTTTAAATTGAATACTGGATGCTTTTGAAACAAATGCATAAATTTATCTTGGAAGCCTTTATATATCTCAAATAGAAGATTCTACACTAGGGGAGCAATTATTTTAAAAGCTCCTAACTAAAACATTTTTCAAATGTTTGATGACAGCAGAAGCTTTAGTACACTAAAAATGTATAGAAGGTTTCTTTTTTTTAATCTATATTTATTGTCCATATAGAAGGTTTCTTCCTACCAGTAAGTGCTAAAGCCTGCCCTGCAAACGCAGGTGCTCTATGAGAGAATAATGAAGGTCCAAGAGTGCACTGAATGCATTATACTGTTTGTTATTGGGTTTGACATTTCAGAGAAATCAACCTTTGTGTAGTGACGTGAAAATAGTCCCACTGTCTACCTCCTCGGGCCCACAAGTGGTTCTGAACTGTGCACATGTGTCTAATGATGCCGGGAAAGCGCAGATCACATTCCAGCAGAGCAGTTCCGTGGTTACGGTGATACCTCCGATGGCATTCGCTTAAGACTTTTTTTCACAATCCAGTAACTCAAAATTGTTCTTGGACTTTGATTTGAGGCTTAGCATTTTCTCATTTTGCCAGTTTTATACCAAAAGTTTCTTAGCGTTCCATTCTAAATCCTCATGACTGTGCGTGTAGAGAATTATAGATTTGTTCCTCTCTTGGGTTCTTTTCAACCCTGTTGGGTCCTATCCAGATCAACTGACATTTTCTCTGATTTCAACCAGTAATTCCTATTTGCCTCGATACCTCACATGGCTGACTCTCCTCCCACTTCTAACCCTTGCTGGTCCCCTGGGTTGGCCTCAGTTCTTCGCCTGACTGTTCTACCTAATCCCAGAAATACTCGTTGCTTTTTCTGTTTCTTCTATTTTTCCTTGGCTGTCTTCCCTCCCCTGTATTAAATTACCTCCTTGCCCATTTCTCCTACGTCCTTCTGTTTCTCAAGGCCTAATTACTGGCTCCATACCCTGAGGCCTCCCAGCTTCATAGTTCAGGTCCTCCTCCTCTAAGGTATCTGGTGTCCACCCACCTCGGATGTTTCAGGAAGGCTATGTGTTCACTGTTGATCCAATCCAATTTGCAGGTTCCTTAGAAATGAGGCAGCTGCTGGTCTTCAAGTTACCCACAGTTTTAATGCAAATTCTTTCGTCAGATTAGGAGGAGCAATAGTATTTATCAAAAAAGTCAGAAAGCCCCTTAATGATGTGACTGATTATTTAAACAGGTCTCATATTTTCCTTGAGAAAAAAATGTGTAGTTTTAAAATTCCTTATTTCTTATTTACAGACATTTTCCTGGCACTGTCATTAAGTTTGCTCCTCCTCCAGACAGCTTTGCAATGTGGATTTTACAGAGCGTAGAGATGAAGAGTCCCTTGACTTAAACAAGTAACTTGTTTAGAATTTCACAGCAAGCTAATTGCAGAGCCCTTGAGTGGACACTTAATTCCTGCGACATGAATATAGAACAATTTATTTTGAGTGCTTATTTATATGGATGCCTTGGAGCATTTCCTTTTCTTTAATAAAACTGGGGAAACTATTCCCGTGTGAAAGGATTGTTAGACTTTAAAAGAAATCAGCTAGACACAGTGTACCTGAATTTATTATGGGTTTTTCAACTGACATTAATAATAGGGTTCTGTTGGTCCTTAGGCACCTTTCTTGAAGCTTGAAAACTAGTCTTATTTCATTCTACGTTGTTGAAGATTTATAGAGTTTTGTGGAGGTTTTGTTTTCTTTTGTTTTGCTTTTTTGGTTTTTCGAGGTAGGGTGTTGCTTTAGCCCAGGCTGCCAGGCTGACTTGGAATTCACTCTGTAGTCTCAGGGTGGCCTTGAACTCACAGTGATCCTCCTATCTCTGCTGGAGGATCTATGCCTGGCTGTAGAGTTTTTTTGTTTTTTTTCTTAAAGCAAAAACAAAATTGTAAAGCCAGGCGTGGTGGCGCACTCCTTTAATCCCAGCACTTGGGAGGCAGAGATAGGAGGATCACCATGAGTTCGAGGCCACTCTAAGACTACATAGTGAATTCCAGGTCAGCCTGGGCTAGAGGGAGACCCTACCTCAAAAAACAAAACAAAAAAATTAAAGTATAAAACATTATTATTGACACAAACTGACCCTTGTTCATTTGCAAAGTTCCCAGAATTTCCTGAGGCAGGTGATCCTCATTGGTAAGTCAGTAAGCACCATGTGGGAAGGAACTGTGGCTTGGTGATGTCTTTTAGATTCCCAAAAGTGTTTTCTTTTGTTTTTCCATTGGGTTGGGGTAGGAAACAGTGCGTGGACCTGCTTTTGGTGCTGCCAGTAGAGTGTTCGGGAATAAAGTGCATTCCAATAGTATGTTAGGGAGAGGTTAGCTGTTCAGGAAATATAACCCTTACCAAAGGCAATGGTTCCCACTCGCATTTTCAGTAACAAGTACCAGATGTGGGTAGTTAATTATTCTCAGATCTGATAAGTACCTGCCAGCCAAGGCTAATTTTATTTTCAGTAAACAGTGGCCAAAGGTCCTAGCTGTTCATTTGATAGGATAGGGCCTGTTTGCACTTATCTATTAATAAACGTACAACACTCCTTTCGTTTTCCTTTCCCAGGGCCAGATAAAACATTTCAGACACTCAATGTATTTGTCTCAGTAAATCAGACAAAGTAAACAAATCTGGTAGATTAACTTGGTAAGCAGAATGGTTAAGTGTTACCTTTGGAGTTTAACTCAATGCCAAATAAATAACATTAATCGCCTGATATTTTCAATAGCCTTTATGAAGTAAGAGTCTCTCTCTCTCTCTCTCTCTCTCTCTCTCTCTCTCTCTCTCTCTCTCTCTCTCTCTCTCTCTCTCTCTCTCCCTCCCTCCCTCCCTCCCTCCTTTCCTCCAGGGATATAAGTATATCTCTTAAGTACTTTCAGATGTCTTTCTATAGAGAGATTTTTAAAATGAAATTTATTCTATGTCCCAAGAGTCACTCATTGGGAACTTTGCACCAGTTAACATGTATATAAACCTGAGAGCTTTTGTTGTCCATCTCAGAAGGAATATGGCTGCCTAGTGGCTCACAAACTTTGTCATATTGACATAATAGCCATCTAAAGGTTATCGATTTGAATGAAGCCATGCAAAAGTGGTCAACTTTTGTAATGAAAAGAGTTGCAAGATTTTTTTTTAAACTCATCCAGACTTTTTCTTTTGGACAAAGGAACCCATTAAGGACAGTAAGGAAAGATATGCTATTTATTTTGGTGATGTCGTTGGTTGCCTGATGAGAACTGACAAGAAACAGACCAATTATTTCACACTAGCCAACCCAGCACTATCATATCAAAGTAACTTCCGTTCACTCTAAGCTTGGACTAGATTTTACTGGCAACCCGAAGGCTCTGAGTTAACTGCCGGTTCTCTGGATCTTCTCTCCATCATTTAACTTTCTCTTTAGTCAAGCTCCAAACCAACCTGCTCTATCAAAATACAGTATCTTTTGCACTGACTTTATATTTGAGGTTGCAAGTCGTTTATAAATTTCTTTTTTAGTTTCACATGCTGTGCAATAGTTCACCTAGTTTAGTAAGCATGCTAAATAAAAATTGGTTGAAGTGCTTTAGAGAAAACTTCCTTCTATCACTTGACTTACAAAATCTCTGTGTGAATATCTTATTCTAGAAGAGTGTCTCGGCACAGTGCTATGCGTATAGTGCCAGGCACCTAGTGGTAACCTCCCAAGGACAGTGGTCAATGATAATAGTCTAGAGAAGGCAGTGAAAGCAAGGAGTTTGGAGATCTGTGTTCTGCTCTCAGATTCACATTAATGACCTACTGGGAGGCCAGGCACATTTCTTCTCTTCTTTTTATGTTTTAGTATCTGCAGCTGTACAGGGAAAACAAAAGTCCTACCCAACAGACATGTTGTTAAAACTAATGAGAGAAAGTATAAAGTTCTTAGGGTTTGGAAGATAAAATGTTACACTACTTTTATGATTTATATGGTTTAGAAAAGTAAACATTTGGGGTAAAATTTCTACTATATTTCTATTGTATTTATTTTTTTATACTTGTTAATAAGTCCAAAATATTTTATGTTTATTAAAAAAGTACTATGTTTCATTTAATTTTATTTACTTACAGTTAGCAATTGTTGCGCTCACCTTCTCATTGCTGGTAGAAAGCTCCCAACCAAAACAGCTTGAGGAGGAAAGGGTTGATGTTGGCTTACAGACTTGAGGTGAAGCTCCATGAAGGCAGGGAAAACGATGACATGAGCAGAGGCTGGACATCACCTCCTGGCCAACATCAGGTGGATAACAGCAACAGGAGAGTGTGCCAAACACTGGCAAGGGGAAACTAGCTATAACACCCATAAGTCCACCCCCAACAGCACACCTCCAACAAGGTTCCAATTCCAAAATTGTCATCAGCTGGGAATTAAGCATTCAGAACACATAAGTTTATTGGGGACATCTGAATCAAACCACCACAGCAATCATTTTTCATATTTAATTATTTTTCTTTGTTGTCTTTTGAGATGAGATCTTGCTATTTTAATCAAGCTAGCACCAGACTCCCAGACTCAAGCCATCTTCCTGCCTCTACCTCCTCAGTAGCTGAAATTCCTTTTAAATTAGACCCAGATTATAGCTAAATCTATGGCATGGTTTTCTGAAGGAGCTGTTTTGTTACCTTTACTGGATCTTCAGTTAAGCAAGATCCTTTTAGCTATAGATCTAACTGCTTCTTCAAAATAACTTCTATTTTAAATGATTTGAGAATGCTTACCTTGTAGAGTGGGCTAACTAAAATGGTAGGGAGGAGAATAATAGAAATAATGTTTTTGAATTCATAATGCCAAGGAGTAGTAATCTGTTAATGATTCCCACATCTGTATTTCTATGCCAGATCATTTTCCTGATCTCCAGACTCATAAATTCAACTAATTAGTCAACTCTCCTACTCGAATGTGCTCTAATAATGCCCAGTACAGCATAAAAACTTCACATCCTGTTCCTGAATTTCCTGTCTTTGAGTGGCATCAGCATTCCCCATCTCCAGCCAGGCAGCCCCAGCCCCTTTATATTCTGTGTCGTGTCTCCACTCCTGTCCCTGTCTTCCTGAGGCTTTGGCCCCATCACTGCCTGTCTCCATACTAATGCAGATGAACTTGTCCAAAATGCAAATCATCGCGTGCCCTTTCTCATTTAAAAATCCGTGATGGTTCCTTGTATGCACTGAGATGAAATTGCTTCCATACACATTCTCTTGTTTAATTTTGAAGTAAATCTTATGGGATAGATTTTTATTATATATACTTCAGCAATAAAGAAATATGACTTCCAAGCAATTTGTCGATCGGCCTAACGTCATTCCATAGTCCAAGATGGAGCTACAGTTGAGCCTGGATCTACTGATACTATCCTTTGTTCTTACTTAGCCTCTAGCCTTAGAAGAAGACATAAATAAACATTAGATGCCAAGTGTTGAAAATCACATCTTTAATATTCCCAGAGACATTCTTTAAAATTAAACAGTATTGGTTCATTGGAAGCATAGCTGTTTTCACAATGGTTACCACACTTGGGGTTATGATAGTTCTGTCTTGCATGCTGGATTCTTCAAAACTCTGGCACTCTTTGGCAATCGTGCCATACTGAATACCAAGAAGTGCATGCATACACATACATTGGAAGCCCTATATGTGGGGACGGGTTTATTAGTTGATACCTTTGTAGCAGTTACCTTCTCAATGCTGGAACAAACACTTTACCAAAAGCTTCGTGGAAGGAAAGGGTTTATTTCGCCTTACAGTTTCAAAGGAAAGTTTAATCATGATGGGGAAAGCCTGGCAAGAACAGACAGCAGGGCACCACATATTGTCACACCAACAGGGAGGAAATAGCCAGAAAGATCTAGCTCTGAACACCCAGTGGTCAAGGCCCACCTCTAGTGGAACATCTCCTCCAGCAAGGCTCCACCAGCTGGGGACCAAGTATTTCATACACATGAGCCAATGGGAGACCTTTCATTCAAACCATCACTACCTTATCTAGACAGCTTTGGGAAGGAGCCTGCTATTTGTGGGGGGAACCTCCAATGTGCGCACCTCTTTGTTAGAGGAATGCTTTCTAATTTTCTTGTGAAGCTACAACAGCTGGTTGCCAGAGTTGGGGGATTTGAGGAGGAGGGAGGGACTAGATCTGAGGGTTGTTTTCTCTCCTTGGATGCAGTTTCACTTAATCTTTCATTTCAGTTCAAGTCCATTCAGGCCACTTCATTCCCTCCCTGAGCACTAAGCTTGGCAATATCTGGTGTCTTGGAGTTCATACCTCCTTTCCCAGAGGATATATCTTTGAAGCATATAGGACAGGACATGTAAACTTGTGAAGTGTAGGTAGAATTTGAACACAGGAAATGAGGAAGTCATTTGGCAAAAGGAATAATACAGGCAAAGTTAGGAAGTTGGAGGAGGAAAAGAAAAGAGTGAATGAGAAATTGCTAGTAGTTAACTCACTTTACCTGGAGTGAAGCATACCAGATATGTTAAAGGAAAACTAAAGCTAAGAACAACCTGCAGCTTTCAACAAACAAGAAGCCTAGACTTTTCCTCTGGAGTGCCAACTTGTGGACACTCCTCCACTAACGTACTAGAAAGTTTCTGAGTGCCTGGTCCCCCACGGGATGGTTTGAAATTGAGATGTGCAACTTTGACATTGCAGTATTCTCCGAGGTGATATCACTGCTATAATCCTGGAGCTCAGAAAACCCTAAGGTTACCATGCTTATGAGGCTAGATACTCTTCTGTAACTTGTACAAACACAGTGCTGAGCCAGTTTTCTAAGAATGTAAGAGCTTGCCTCCTGCGATTTTGTCACTAGCTGTCATTAGAGTGGGCCACATAGTCAATGGAGGCAGAGACCCTCGATGAGAAGAGACTCCAAAGGATTTATCATCACTTTCTATATGGAATCTTATTAAACTTAGTGGAAATGCTTCTTTGTTGATATTTAATTTCATGCAGACAGAACCAAAAAATAAGATAAAACTCTTGCACATTGCCTAGCATGGCTCTGAGTTCTGCAAAAGCATTTTTATGCTTTTAATAATGATAAGGGTGATGATTAAGAAGCAATTTTGCTCAGATGTGTTATCCATGGTAAAACAGCTTTCTCCTTTCTCATTGTGGGAGGAGCAATGTTTGTACTGAACTCAGATACAAATTTCTCTCCTTTGGACTGTTTGCCCTTCAAATGTGGCATGATTACACAAGCACTCTGGAATTTAGATTAAACAGCATTCAATTTGAAAAATCTAATCACATCATCTAAATATCATTAAGTTATAATGGGCTGATTGATAGAGACCAAAGCTGTTTCAGCCTGGTGCTGCATGCCTTTCACTCAGCCAGCCTTTTCAAACCAAGATGTGGATAAAGGGGTCTATAAATCTTAATAGTTGGAGACAGTTTAAAAGCATAGTTCACTGGGTAAGGTCACACCCACTTAAGTGACCTATTTTGTATACTTTTCAAAAATAGGTTAATTAACTTAATAGAAATAATAGGTCTCTGGTATTGATGTACAATTACTACTAAAACAGGTTTTTTTTTTCTTTCTCGGTGAGCATGATGAAATGGAGAGCATAATAACTATGACAAAAACCAGGGTTAGCAAGGCAAGTTGTGTTCAGCAAATTCATTTCAGACGTGTCCTTTCAAATCCATCTTTATTCCTGGTCCTAGGACATGGGCACACCTCCACCAAAGTATTCTAGTCCTGGTACTCTCCCATTTCAAGTTTTGAAGGGATTACTTTAGCTGTTGTTGTTTTCCTAATTGCTGTCACAGCAGTTTATATTGCCCTTGGTCCCTAGAGCTTGTGCAGACACTGAAAGAAAGCTCAATGAATTTTAGTCTCTTGTTTTCTTTTTAATTTGAGGGCATTCTCTTCATTCTTTAGACAAATGGTTCATTTGCTTCCCTGGAAGAAGCAGAGGTTCAGAGGAGGTTTCTGTGTAGAGAGCAGGAAAGTGTTCACGTCAGAGTCATATTTATGACGCATTATGCTCCCCAATGTAGCCCGATTTCTTCTTATTGTTGTTTCAATTTTTTTGTTTGGTGCCCAAGTCCAATGTGCTGCTCCCAAAGCACTTTATCTTACCCTTGGGTAGGATGTTATAAACTTCTTATTGTGTTGTTGACTATCTTTATATAATTTGATTTTTCTCTTCATTAAAATATAAGCAATCTTTTATATCTCACATATAAGAGTTTTATTATACTGTCCTTTGGAATTTTAAAGTATGTTAATGAATGTGAGGCAGTCTTGATGGTGCATTTTGAAGTAATTGACAAATTTTTAATTGATAGGTGCATTTTGAACCAGAAATTAGTGATAGACTGACTGTTCACCGTACAGTGGTGCCATTTCTCTACCTTGCTTGCACACTTCCTGTCAGTACAGCCTTTTCTCAATGAAACAAGTCTTCTTTGTGTGTGTGAATGTGCATTAGTGCAGAAAATAGCAAATTACACCATTCTGTGGAATCTTCGTTATGGTGGGAAGAACCTTTAAAATCCCTTTGCCTCAGTTCCTCATTAGGAAGATGCCTTTCTCACAGAGGCTGTAATGATTCCAGGCAGATGAGGGAAGTCTTTGGTTTTATGTCTTGTGATGGAGAGGTTTGCTCTTCAGTCAAGGAGGGAACCCACTCCACTCGAATTTACTCTGTTCCTTTATTTCCTTGCTTTGTGTTGGTACTATTTCCCTTGTAAGCATTGTCTCCTGAGTTTAACAGCGTTCTTTCTTTGAAAACTAAGACCTAATTTCCTTTTTTTATAATAGTCTTTAATTTGCCCAGTACAGGGTCCAATTCAGAGGAAACATTCATTAACATTTTTATTAATTAACTACAAAATGCCTGCCTTGGATTTAGGAGACAGTAATAGGTCGGCAGAGAAAGTACTGGCATGTAGAGGGTTAAAATAAGGGGGCTACATTTTTTTATCACTAGTTTTTAAATAATAATATTACTATGTGCTCTTTATGGAAAATATGGCATAAAGTTTTAAAAACCATATATCCACTCTAAGGTGTGTTCTAAGAAAATGGAAAATAAGTTGTATGTAAATATATATAGCATTATTCATGGCATCAATACAGTTGAAACAACATAAATATCCATCAATGATGAATGGATAGACAAAGGTAGTTTATTTATACCATATTGTTGTAGTCAGTCACACGCTGCTGGGATGAATCTCCAAACCAGGCCCAATTTTGAGGAAGTATTTATTGAAACTAACAGATCTGTGATGGTTAAGTTTTGATGTCAACTTGACCTTTCAAGTAATCTTGGGTGGGTCTCTGAGGATGTTTACAGGAAGGCAGCCTCTCAGCAGGGGGCAGGATATAAGGAAGCTCAGGAGAGCTAGAAGTAAACATCCTTTCCTGTGTGGGCAGTGCAGAAAGGAAATTCCAGAGACTCAGGAAGCCATTAAGACTGGGATAGGTTTGCAAGACCCCACCCTAGGGCTATATAAAGGGGAAGAAATTCTCTCTTTGGCCCTCCTGCGTGTTTGCTAGTGTGTATGTGGTGTAGGTGGTGGGTTTTTCTCTCTGCTTGGACCTGTGAAAGGGGAGCAGTCTCTTTTGCATTCTGGAACTTCCCCTGTATCTATAGCTACAAATAAATCCTTTCCTCCCATAAACCATGTCTGGTTTGGGGATTCATCCCAGCGGCATGTGGCTGACTATCACAGGTGTGTTCTAAGAAAATGGAAAATAAGTTGTATGTAAATAAATATATGTAGCATTATTCATGGCATCAAACAGTTGAAACAACATAAATATTCATCAATGATGGATGGATAGACAAAGGTAGTTTATTTATACCATATTGTTGTAGTCAGTCACACGCTGCTGGGATGAATCTCCAAACCAGGCACAATTTTGGGGAGGAAAGTATTTATTGAAACTAACAGATTCAAGGGAAGTTAAGGAAAAAAGGCTGGCCTCCTTTCACAGATCTAAGCAGAGACCGAAAACCCACCACCAGCACCTCAAAAAGCACACTCCAAACTAGCAAACAAGAACTCCAGGCTTGAGCTCAGACTGCTTTTTGCATATGTATAGCTAGAATTCCAGAAACACCTTAGAGCTGAACCCTAGGATCTGGCCAAGGTGACACACCTCCTCCAGCCAGACCTGGCTGGAGACAATTTACAATTATAATAAACTTTGAATCTATTGGGGGACATTATTTAAACTACCACACATATTATTTTACAATAGAAAGAAATGAATTATGGGTACATGGTACAATGTGGGTGAAACTTGAAAACAAAGAAGTTTATATAAAATGTCAAGGAAATGCATAGAAACAAAGGTTAAATGGGTGGTTGCTCAATGCTAAGAGAGAGGAATTTGTATGTAATAACTAAAGCATAAAAGCCTACCCTTCCTTCCTGCCATTTATCCTTCCTCTCTTCCCTTCTTCCCTCCCTCCCTCCTTTCCTTCCTCTCCTCCTTAAGTGTTGAGGTTTGAATCTAGGGCCTTTAACATGCTATACTAATATATTACCAAGCTGTATTCCCAGCCCTGTAATGATTGCACAACTCTGTGAATAAACTTAAAACCATGGAAATGTTTTTGGCAGGTGAGTTGTTTAGGATATGAATAGTATCTCATTGGAACTGTTATAAGAATTAATAATCTAAAACCCTACCCTGAGGTCATTCCTGTTAACAGCATTTGTCATATTTTCTTCTAGTCTTCTTTCATCCCAAGTTCAAGCTTTAACCTAGTTCAGCTCACATTCTACATAAGGTTTATCATGAACTCTTTTTTCATGAGCATTTGAGTAAAATCTAGCAGAATCGCTTAGTTCATTGCTTTAACATCATTTCTACGGCCGTTCTTCTAGGTGTTGGGCATGTAGATCAGATCTGTTTTCTCATAATTGTAAACAGCAAGGCTATGACACTGTCTTCTCATTCCTGATGTAAAGCAGACAAAACATGTATAGGAAGTACTCACACACTCTCTCTCATATGTATAGTGTGTGCATGTGTGTGAGGACAGACACACACACACACATGCAGTTCATGTGTGTGGAGGTCCAAGCCTTCTACCTTGCGTGAAGCAGGGTCTCTCGTTATTCACCACTGTTTGCCAAGCTAGCTGGCTGGCAGGCTTCAGTCAGCAAGTCCTCCTCCCTCTGGCTCCCTTCTCACCACAGGCACACCGTGCTTACAGACACCTGCATGATAGTGCCCAGCTTTCAAGTGGGTTCTGGGGACCCAAACTCAGGTACACACACGTGCACAGCAAATGCTTTCACCACTGAGTCATTTCCTCAGCCTGGGAGGGGTGTTTTCGTTGCATTTAGAAGTAAAAGCTTCATGTTTTGGTTTTGGCCTTTGGGCAGAACAATGTGAGCTTTCATCTGATGTTATAAAAGGACAAGTCCTGCTGCCCAGCCGTTTCAGGCTCCTCTTTCCATGCACAAGTACAAAAGTCTCTGGGCTTCCTGTGTGAATAGGGCACAGGTCCACAGTCTGACTGGGCCAGGTATTTGTAGAAAAGGCTCGCTTTTTCTTGAAGAGGTTTTGAGTTACTGATCCTTCATTTTCTCTTATTTGAAACCCTAGAGCAGGACAGAATGGAAAGGAAATTAAGTATTTCTGTAGTCAAATTGTATTTGGTAAAAAAGGTTCAAGGCCACAGTCGTTTTAAGTAGAAATATTATTTTATTTTATAAAAATGTTAAATGTGATGTTATAGACATGGATTACCTTACATCTTGCTCACCATATTTTGCTTGATTCATTTAGGCTGATTAAAATATTTTAAAATTCTAGCTTGGCGTGCTGGTGCATGCCTTTAATCCCAGCACTCAGGAGGCAGAGGTAGGAGGATCACCGTGAGTTCAAGGCCACCCTGAGACTATATAGAGTGAATTCCAGGTCAGCCTGGGCTAGAGTGAGACCCTACCTGGAAAAACCAAAAATAATAATAATAATAATAATAATAATAATAAATAAAACAAGAAAGCCGGGCGTGGTGGTACACACCTTTAATCCCAGAACTTGGGAAGCAGAGGTAGGAGGATTGCCTTGAGATCAAGGCCACCTTGAGACTACATAGTGAATTCCAGGTCAGCCTGGGCTAGAGCAAGACCTTACCTCGAAAAACCAAAAAATAAATAAATAAATAAATAAATAAATAAATAAATAAATAAATAAATAAATAAATAAAATATTTTAAAATTCACATTTGTGTCATAAGTACACATAAATTTATACGTTCACTAGCCAATTTTCTTCTTCATCCTCCACTTCTCTTTCTCTCTCCCTCTCTCTTCCCCTCTTTCTCTCTTTGTTATGTTAGGACTTGAATCCAAGGCCTGCACATGCTAGGCAAGCACTCCCCCAACTGAGCTACATCCCCAGCCCCACTTGACAATTTTTTTTTTTTGGTTTGGCAATCCTCCTACCTCTGCCTCCCGAGTGCTGGGATTAAAGGTGTGAGCCACCACGCCTAGCCCCACTAGACAATTTTAATCTACTTCTTTTCATTGCATTCTATCATGTCTTCAGTTGAACAGCACCTTTCTGACTTCATCCTGTACCTTCCCTCTTCCCTCAAAGCATTCAGTTGTCAGTTTGAAGAGGTAAGGAAATGCTTTGTCAGTTGTTGAGAAGATACAGATTTTATATGTTTTTCTGTCATTGTGTTCTGAATCTATTTCATGTACATCTGTCCCATTTTTACTGACTGGACCTTTGAACACACTGCAAAGCATGATTGTAAGAGCCGTGTTGGGGGAGACTATCCAGAGGCATGGCACCCCTCAGTAACAACACACTTGGGCCAGGAGGACCAGGCTGAGTACTAGGCTATCCAGGGTCCCCTGCCACAAGGACTGATCCAGAGGGCCCACGGAGGAGGATATCCAGCTGATTGGGGATGGGGAGGGAGGGCATTGGGGAATTGGGGATAACAACTCATTGTTTGCCCACTGAATAATGTAACTCATTATGGACAATAAATATATATTTAAGAAAAAAATATATATGTATCATGAGGGAAAGGAGAGCAGGGCACCGATAGATGCGTCCTTTTATTAGCCAGGGCCCAAATCACAATTTCTGTTTTCTAACTTGGGGGAATAAAAAGATTAACTAGATTAAGAGACTTGCCTAGTCACCTAACTATTTGTAAGTAGCTAAGAACAGGACTGATAACTCTTGCCAGACTCTTCTACAAACTTCCATAAGCTTGGGGTTTATTCATATGATATGTAAGTAGCTCTATAAGCAAGAAGAATAGTTGAATCTATATCCATGTTGAACTGATCCCACCTCAATTTTGTTTGAAGAAAGACCCTTAAAGAAAGAACTTAAGGGAATTAAAATGATGACTTGAGCCACAGTTCCTTTCCCATTCAATTTTTTTCTTTTAACTACTGATGGCTTTGTGTGCTCGGCTGGGTAATCTTCCAGCTAGTCAAGCCTATGTTATGAAAGAGTGAAAGAGAAATAAGACACTTAATCCCGAGAATGATTAACCTGCATTGGCTGCCCTCCCTAGTAGCTTGCCCTTCCTTTATTATAGTCTGTTTACTCGGTTCTGAGCCAGATCTCCAACGACTCTTGTTTTTGAGCCTAGGGACACCTGGATCATAGGGAACTGGTCCTTTGTTTTAGTCTGAAGATGCTGGCAACTCCAGGCATCTATCTGTCTTCCTTTCTTCCTTCTTCCCTTTCTCCCTCCCTCCCTCTCTCCTCTCCTGTCCTTTTCTTTTTCCTTTCCTGTCCTTTCCCATTCTTTCTTTCCTTCCTTCCTTCCTTCCTTCCTTCCTTCCTTCCTTCCTTCCTTCCTTCCTTCCTTCCTTCCTTCCTTCATTTTTTCCCATGTTTTTCCAGGTAGGGTCTCGCTCTAATCTAGGCTGACCTGGAATTCTCTATGTAGTCTCAGGGTGGCCTTGAACTCACAGCAATCCTCCTACCTCTGCTTCTTGAGTGCTGGGATTAAAGGTGTGCTCCACCATGCCCAGCTTCTTCCATTTTTTTTTTAATTTTGAGATAGAGTTGCATTATATAGCCCATCCTAGCTTCAGCTCATTGTTATATACTCTGTCCTCCCTCAGCTTCCCAAATGCTGGGATGTCAGGCATGTACCACCACATCCAGCTTTGTACTTTTCAAAAGCATTTTTTATGTTCATTGCTTGTGAAACCCAGTTAGTAAAGTATCAGTTATAAAATTTTATATATGAAGAAGTCAAACTCAGGGATGTTTTACTTGCCAAAAAAAAAAAAAAAATCCACAGTAGCATTCCAATTCTTACATTTTTAGCTCAGTGTCTTAAGTTATGGAGGCATAGTTTTAGGGTTTTTAAAAAAATATAAGGCCAACTAGGGATGGCTGGAGCCATTTGTAATTAATACATTTTTGTTTGATCTGCTGCCGTTGAAGACAACACTCCGATTGTCATCTTGCTATTCTGCCTGTGGCAGCCCCCTGACCTTAGAACCCACCAGTTATTTTCCAAAACTTTAGCCACTATGTGCAATGAGACCTACGTGGAAACTGACCCTTGGGATGAAGCTTTCCAATAGAAAATCCTAGTCAGGGTTTCAAAGGTGGCAGAAGGGGATGATCACTCATTGATCTAGATTCCCAGGTCTGGGCACCATCCGTGGGATGAGGGTCACGTGGAATATGAGTGATTTTAGTAACACTCCATCCAGGGGCATCAGCTTGCTAGTTCCTCAGAAGAGGAAACGAAGAGAAGACACGACTTCCTTGCTGTCAGGCTGAAGAGCAGTAGGAGCAGATGGGGTAGAAGTGATGTTTGTGGGCATCTTTCCTGGAGACATACCCAATGCACTGCGCAGATCAACATTTCCTCAAGGGAGGATGGCTAGCTTTGAAAGAGTGAAGTCATAAGATGACTAAAATAACAAGCTACTTCTATGTAGGCCATTATATTGACATCTGTGGCCACAGATTGGTCAGTGAGGGGGGACTTGTAGCCATGGAAACCACTAGAAACTTACTCTACAAGGCATCGTTGTGATTATGCCACTGACTAGCTCAAGCCTCTGATTATTTCATTATGATGCTTGCAGTTTACCATCCAATATGTATGTTATTAAACAGTTGCTTACTAATTTCTGTACCCTACCCCCACCTTCCTAATGATCTACATTTGCTATATTTATTTATTTTTATCATTTTAATTATTTATTTGCAAGCAGACAGAAAGGGAGAAAGACAGAATGAGATGATGGGTGTGAGGACCTCTAGCCACTTAAAACTAACTCCAGATGCATGTGCCCCTTTGTGCATCTGCTGTAAGTGGGTACTGGGGAATCAAATCCAAGATGTCAGGCTTTGCAAGCAAGCACTGTAACCACTGAGCAATCTCTCTAGCCCTTTGCTGTCTTTCTTAGTATGGCCTAGTTTTTGCTCTGCATGTTTAGACTTTGGTAGGAGTGCTGGGAAATTTCACCTTCTGCTAGATTTTAGTGCATTATAAGTAAGGAAGAAAGACAATTCTAAGAACAGTCAATATTATTTTAACTGAGATAAGAAGATAGTTTTGATGGAACTCGGTATCTCCAGGATAAGATAAGAACAACTTTGTTGCAGTCACTCAAGTCCTTTAATGAAAGTTATTTTCAAAAAGTGTATCCCGAAGGATAGGGTGGACTGGAACTCCTGACCAATGCTGGAGCAGAGCCAGCAGCACGCGGGGGACTCTATCTAGTGGGCCCAAGTGCAAAGGGCATGTGGTTGCATGAAGATTAGTGACTAAAATGCTCTTCCCCTGACACACACATGACCAGCCCCCTCACCACTTCAAGTTCCTGCTCAGATGTTACCTTCTCAAGGCTTGCAAACCTATTTTGATTCACCTACTTAAACTTAGAATGAATTGAAAGAACTAATTGGAACCTCATGCTGATTAATCCTCTTTTCAGGGACTGAGCTGCATTATCCAAGAATATTTAACATTATAGACAATGAACTCAGGGCTACAACCCACATCTAAGTTTTTAGTTTTATTCTCCTTGTAAATAATAGTATTAGGTTAATATAAATATTAATGTTTGTTCATGAGAACGGAACAAAATGTTCTCACTCTTTCTCCAGCCATACTTTGAAATCCTCGGGATTCAGCCTCTCCCAAAAAGATTAAATTTTAAATGAAAGAAAGCAATAAATTGATTCAGTTGAGATAGTGATCATTTTATATAATGATATACCACATTCTTCCCCGTTTTGGGTTTTTTTTGGGGGGGTGTTGTGCGGATGTTTTGTTTTTCATTTGAAGCTTATAACTCCAAGCTCTGTTTTTCCATCTTTTTACTGTTATGAAAAAGGAAGGAATTCAAAGTACATTTACTGACCTTGAAGTAAGTTGGTATGTTTGTAATAGAAATAAAGCATACCAAGGAGATACAGTATTTGTTTCATCATCCAGGCAGAGTAATTTAAGTATTGAATGCATCAGAGTGATTTTATTTTTTTTATTCATTTATTTTTTATTGATTTTATTTTATTTTATTATTTTTTGTTGTTGTTGTTTTGTTTTTCGAGGTAGGGTCTCGCTCTAGTCCAGGCTGACCTGGAATTCACTCTGGAGTCTCAGGGTGGCCTTGGACTCATGGCGATCCTCCTACCTCTGCCTCCCGAGTGCTGGGATTAAAGGCGTGCGCCACCACGCTCAGCCTATTTATTTTCTTTTTTATTTTATTATTATTTTATTTATTATTTTATTCATTGCTGGCATGACTTATAAAGGTATGGTAATTGCACCTGTCCTTGGCTCACCCACCTGCATTCGGATGAGCTCACTATACCGCACGAGCATCAATAATCGATAATCTTTAGATGGAAAAAGCTAAGAAATACCCATTTTAAATTGTATAAGATGATCTTTTGCTGACATATTCTATGATGCTTTTCTTTCTCTCAGGAGCGTAATGCTTAGGGTACCAGTGTCTCAGTAATCTCGCTTCTTCTACCGTTCTTAGCCAATTCAAGCTCTGTGTGTTTACTTTCAGGTGACTGAAATAAGTTAACATTTATATGTGAAGTTACTATCTCCTAAGAAGTCAGAGTATTCATAGGAAATGTATACCTAATTTGATGTGAGTTCAAATCTTTCTACTATCTCTTGTGTGATATTTCTGGAATGAATCTCTCTGGGCCTCTACTTTCACATCTGTAAAACTTGAGAGTTCAAGTCAGTGACTTCATGAGTTTTCAAGTGCATGCTCATTTTCTAGAATAATTGCAACAGAATTTTTGGTATTTATCATCAAAACAGTATCTATTTCTTTCCCTTCCTCTTCCACCGTAGTGAGTGCTGGTGACCCCTGCTTACTGTGCTCTTAGTCAGTCACCAAGCATGTGGGGTAATGGGCTGGATCCGCCCCCGAGATCAGACTCCGTGGGGATGTTCTGTTCTGTTGGATGGACTCTGAGTGTGGGCAGACTTTCCAACCTACCTAATGCTGAAAATACCCTTAGTAGATGAGGAGGAGGCAGGGTTTTTTTTGTTTTTTTTTTTTTTAATCTCAGGCCTGTATCTTGGAAAACATACCAAGTAACACTGAGTTACTTTTCTTGAGTTTTGTATAGATGATTAAAAATTGAGGCACAGAGAGGTTAATCCAAGACCTGTAGCAACAAATATAACTGGAATTCAAACCCTGATCCTGCTAATTTTAAAAGCTCACTCATAATCAGTATGCTTTTCTTAGAGAATTAGCTTTCAAGTCCTTCATCATTTTTGAAAAATCAGATAACGAGATCTAGTCTACAATAGTAATTCAGGAAGCTTAAATTTTCCTCCTGAACTTCAGCAGTGACTTTACCTCTGGCAGCAGTGGCCATCCTATGATCTTGCCCTGAGGAAATGGGGATCACAATTGCCTGTCATTTAAGGATAAGGAAGCAATGAAAACTAAAACTAAATAGCGTCTCTAAATGTCTTCTGGTCTCCAGAGAGGATGAGGATTGCATGAATTTATTGTATTAATATTTCATGGTGAAGACTTCTGGACAGGTTGATTTTAAATACAAAAAAGGTAAAAATTTCAGGCTAGGGCATGGCTCGGTGGTTAAGAGTACTTACTTGCCGCTTAAGTATAAGGGTCTGGTAGATCCTGAGACCAACCAAGTTTGATCCCCCAAAGCCCATATAAAATGCTGGGCATTGCCACGCAGTCTGCTGGGGATGAGGCTCTCTGATTGAACACAGCACCACTCAGTCGAGGGATAGACCCCATTTCAAGGAACTGTGAAGATGAGCAATATGGAAGGGCACCCAGAGTTCTCCTGTGGTATCCACATGCATCGATGCTGCACACACAGATCCAAACACATATGTGCACACACACACATGCACACACGCACACAGGTGCAAAAAATGATAGCTTTTGGACCATACACTTCCAGATTCTGAGAATTAAATGGGAACCAATCTTGAAACAACTAGTTAGTTTTAGCAGCACCAGAATCGAGGAGAATAATGGATCAGGATGACCCAGGCAACTAACAGAGAAGGCTCATGGCCTGTTTGATTTAGCAGAAAGAGTGTGTTCCATGGTGTCCAGGTCATATCAAATCTGAGTTCTGTTTTGCATTTTTTAAACTAGAGCTCTGTTCTAAATCAGTGTGTTCATTGCCATCAAATTTGCCATCCACAATTGAGGCACATCAGAAAGTGAGCAAAGGAGGTCCTCTCCCCTGAGTATAACCACCAGAACAACCCCCCCCAAAAAGATAATACAGGTTTAAGATTTGTTTCTGTAATAGGCTTTTCTTCCAAACTCTTGGATGCCACCAAGTATATAAAGCCACATTGACTTCCAAGGGCAAGCAGCATGTAATCCTATACACAAACACACTCTGTGATGTTTTCCCTTCAAACTTAAAAGCACCACCTTTTCCTAGGTGCCAGGAAGGAACTTATCCTATTAGCAGCTGTCTCTGCATGTGTGTATATCACGTGAGTCTTGTGTGGGTGTCCACGTGCACCCATGTGGATGTGCACATGTAGGCATGTTCTATTTTGTTCCTGTTTATTTAGGCTGACCCTTGATGCTAGCTTACTAGTAACCAGAGTGATCTAATTACACACACTTTACTGGTTCTCTTCTACTGAAATCCACTCTTCAAATTTAAGCAGGCTTTCTCCCATCCAAGTACTAACCAAGCTCCATCCTGCTTAGCTTCTGAGATCAGAGGAGATCAGGTGTGTTCAGGGTGGAATGGCCATAGACTTCAATAGGCCTTTTCAATGGACTTTTCTTTAAAAACATGCATTTAGGCAGGTATGATGGCACACAACTTTTTTAATCCCAGCACTTTGGAGGCAGAGCTAGAAGGATTGCTGTGAGTTCAAGACCAGCCTGGAGCAACAGAGTTCCAGGTCAGCCTGGGCTAGAGTGAGACCCTACCTCAAAGCAAAAACAAAAACAAAAATAATATTAAAAATGCATTTTAGTTACATGGCATCTCTTCTCTCACTAGGGTATACCTCAAGTCTACACATATACATATATATGCACATATATCATATATAAAGTAGCTTTAATTTTGGCATTATCATGAAGCTACTTCAAGTCACTTATGATGAGGGGACCAGATAGAAGAAAGAAAAGGAAATTAAATTTGAGAACAGCTTAAGCTCTTGGCAGCACATATTAATAAATTTCAGAAAGTCTTGTAACTGGGTGTGGTGTGGAAGGCAGAGACAGGAGGATCCCTACAAGTTCAATGTCATCCTGGGCTTCTTAGTGAGGCCCTATCTCAAAAGTCTGAAGAAAAAAAAAGCCTTCAAAGAGTTAAAA
>PVHP010026418.1:0-24524 GCA_004024765.1 Zapus hudsonius | reverse complement strand
GAAAAATCTCTATCAAACACAAAGTTCTCTTCGTCTCTTGACTTTTAGCAATGAAAAGAACTGAATCTATGTATGTTCAAAGAAAAGCCAATGGAGAGAGGACGGAATTACCGAAACATGAGATGCAGGAAAGAAACCAGGTCTAATTCAGATAAAGGCCACTTTTACTAACAGTCAATAAAATCAGCAAAAAAAAAAAAAGCATTTCAGATATTTCAGACAATAATTTCAATTACACAGAATGAAAATTTTGAGCATTTAATTATACAATGATTCAATGAAATTTCTGGATTCCATTCACTAGATGTATTCAAACCTACCAGCTCACTCAGCATTTTCACAGGTGTCTTGGATTAATGCAAGTATGACATAGGACATCTTCAGCAGCTCTCTGGAGCCTCGATTGAAGGGGCTGACCTCGTTCATGAGGGCGTCTCCTCCAAGACCAAGTCACTTCCCAAGATTCCCACCTCCAATACCACCACCTTGCAGCTAGAAATTCAGTATATAAAGTGAGGGGAGAGGACTAGACATAGACATTCAGACCACGGCTGACAGCCCAATGAAGTCTGAGAGTCAAGCATTAAAGGGCACAGATCTGGGCGAGCTAAAATCATGGTCACTATACTGTTATTTTTGTGTCAAAGGACTCATGAACAAGTGAGATTGTAAAACCTGTTATTCAAAAGAATAGACTTATTAGGATAGTATACCAACCTTGTCATACTCAATTAAGATGTATAGCTAAAATTTAAATGTTTACAATTTTAGGTAGAAATCTTACCTTTTGTCAACATCATATCATTTTTATTAAATCTTCTACATTTGTAATTTTAATTCGTTAGATTCATAAATGATTAGATTCTTGGACTTTGTTGATTATCTTCAACCAAAGAAAAAAATATTGTATATCAACGTGGTTTCAGAAATTGAAAGTATGTACATAGATGCAAATTACAACCAATAGCCCTCAAAAGTTACTAGACATAATAAAATATTAGTTTTTTAAAAAGTTACTGAGGTTTGTGTATAAAATAATAGATTGTAAAATCCAAGCCCAGAGCTTAAAAAGGAGGCCTATATTTCTAAGTGTCTGACTTGGGAAAATTTGAACACTATTTTTTAAAATCATGAAATTCAGGTCTCTTCCTCTTCTACACCTAAGTCTGCTTCAAATGACATCAACAAATTCACATTCAGGAGCTCATGCTGATAAAAATATTCAAAACTTGAATGTCTCCTCTCTGGTTAATCTTTCCTATGAAAAACCAGACAAGTTACATGTACTATTAAAGTTTCAACATCAAGATGTTTCCTGGTATGATTCAGGCCTCAGAAGAGCAGTACTTTAATTGTGAGTTGTTTTGGAAATTTTAGGAAACTAAGATGTATGCCAAATTATCCAGGAAAGTATCTGAAGATGCATTTTGTTAAAATACTTGATGCTATTGTGGTTTTTGATACTCAACGCAAGACATACTCATCAGTCCAGTGTGCTTTGTAGGACACCATGCTTTCTACCCACAGGAGCAGGGGCCTTACCTGTATGTACCAGTAAATTACAGCAAAGACTGTCAATGCACAATCAAAATAAAAGAGAGAAATTGCTACAATGAACTGCTTTCATTTTTTTCCCTGTTCATTACCATATCTGGATAACACTTGCAGTAACAGCAGTAGTTGACAATATTAAGCACAATTTTGGGAAGCATATAAAAGTACTAATTAAAATTTTTTAAATATTGTGTGTAAGCAACACTAAGCTCTGTTGGCTCAGGCTTATTTCCAAGTTTGGAACCAGTTGTTAGTATGGCCAACGGAAGTTTTATTGTGTTTATTCTTTTAAGGGTATGCTATCATGGTTTAAGTAGGCATGTGAAACTTTTTGACAGCTCCCATAAGTAGAATTAATTTTAGTCAATTTGGTAACTGACCAGTTATGTGGTTGATGGGTGGAACAATGTGGAAGAGAGACTTGAACATGCAAGATTGGTGTAACCCACTAAAATCCCACCCGTACTCTTCAGACCAGTTTAATTCACTGGGTAACATCCCATAACCTTTTGAATTTTAACAACTTGAGGACAGAACAAAGAAAAAGATTTACAAAGCAAACTTCTTAAACATACAAGTATACAACATGAGACTGTGTGGAATTTAATAATCTGCAAACTAATAAAGAATAATCTCATTTGTCCTTTTTCATCAGATGCATTTGACCTGACCTTTAAACATTTTGTTAGCCCAATTCCAAATAAGTGGCTCTAAATATAAATGTTGACTATTTAGATATCCTGGTAAAATATTCTCATAGATTTCTCAAATTCATTTTTACATTAAATTGGGACAATAATGCAATTTCTCAAAATAAACTTTCCGTAAATTACCCAAAGTAAACATAGTATATTTCTTTTCTGGTTTTCTGTATGTACATATAAATAAAATAGTTGAAGTAAGTTTTGAATAATATTTTAATCTAGTTTGCTATGTGTGTAAAAATGACTCTTAAGATGAAGGCTTTCCTCTTAAACATCTCTCAATCCAGTGCTGATAACTATGAGCATGTTGACTCTCTGACTGTTGTAGGTAGCATTCTTGTTACTGTGACAAACTTCCAACCAGAAGCAACTTATAGGAGGAAAGGGCTTATTCTGGCTGACAGACTCAAGGGGAAGCTCCATGATGGCAGGGAAAACTGTGGCAAAACTGTGGCAGAGGCTGGACATCACCACCTGGCGGAAATCAGGTGGACAATAGCAGCAGAAGAGTGTGCAAAACACTGGTGAGGGAACGCTGGCTGTGACACCCGTGAGCCCATGCCCAATAACACACCTCCAACAAGATTCCAGTTTCAAATTTGCCATCAGCTGGAGATCAAGCACCCAGAACCCATTAACTTAATGGAGGTCACCTGAATCAAACCAGCACAATGGCAGAGCTTTAGAATTTACTCAGCTCACAGTAGTCAAAACATTACAGCCATTCCCTAGCAACTACCATCAGTTTAATTATGTTAACCCCCAATCTCCGGATTCATCCACTTTGTTACTCTTTTTACTGGATAACTTCATAGTGATCACAGGACTGTCAAACTGCCCTCAAAGTGCAGAGCTGGAACTTGGACCTGGGCTAAGGGGCTGCAAGGCAAGCAATGTAGCATCCTAGTGTGGAGTCACAGGATGAAGGACAGAATTGTGAAAGAAGTGAAGGTCCCTCAGACTGGGCATAGTGTGTGCCTGTCATCCCTGGGGCTGCTGGTTGGCTGGTCTAGCTGAATGGGTGAACTCCAGGTTCAGTGTCTCTGGGTGTCCACATGACTTGGATTTAGAACCACCATGGAAACAATTCTGCTTGGATCTGTAAGGATTTTCTAGGGAAGATTAGTGGAGGTAGGAGGACTCACCATAACTGGGGGTGACGCCATCAAATGGGCTGGGTTCCTGAACTGTAGAAGAAGCAGAAAACTGGCTTTCAGCATTCATCTGTCACCTACTTCCTTCCAGTGTGTGTGAAGATGATGCTGGAGGTCCACTCCTGCCATGCTTTCCTGCCTCGATGAACAAGTGCCCTTGAAACAGTAAACTGAAATAAACCCTTTGTTTCCATTTTTTAAGTGAGGAAGAATTGATGCTTGAATACAAGCATCTTAGTAAGGGCAAGAATCTTTATTTTCCCTGTTAACAGACATTGTCAACATTTAACAAATATGTGCTGGATTAAATATAATGATGGGGAGAAAGAAGGAAGAAAAATGAAGCAGAAGAGGGTACAATCTGAGTATACATTGCAAATTTTAAGAAAGCTGGTAAGCTACTCAACACTTTTTTTCAACACAATAATGAGTGAATAAAGTAATGCCATCAATATTCGTGAGTGTCTTGCATATTGACTTTGAAAGCAGTTTTAAAAGGAAAGCCCAGAGATGATCTTCCACAGTAGCTGTGAAGCTAGTGAAAACCAGAGTGTCCCTGTGGGATACATCACATCGTAATATGTAAGGCTGTTTTTTTTTTAATTCACTTGTGGTTATATATTTTATATTTTCTATAAATTAATTGGTTAGTAAGTGGAATAGGCAATAAAAACACTAAGAGAAAGACAGAAGAGACTTCACTCTAATCACGATAGGCTTAGTAAAATTTACAGCTCAAATATAACTTCAAAGGTCTAAATTATTTTTAATATACATTTTCAACGTCTTCTAAGAGCTACAATAATCGTTGCCATATATTGGATGGTAACTATGATAAGACATTTTGCATTATAGTATCCATCATACTTGTACATACTTCCAACAATGGCCTTCTACATAGATTCCAGTGCTCCGATTTCAGAAAATTGAGGATCTGAAAGGTCAACTGCCCAGTGATGCACTAAAGCAAGACAAAGCTATGATGTCAGTCTCTGTCTGGTCATTGCCATCCATGACTGTAAGACTTCTGACACCAGAAAGAGCACATGCGACCACACATTCCTTCATGATACTTGCCTACATGACAGAAATGCTCATCTATAAACCACTTTAGACTGGATTATGATGAATAGTTTCTAAATAATGTGAAAGTCAAATGAATAATTTTAATCTTATGAAGTTATCTCTAAGTATTTTCTTTTAAAATTTATTTTTTTTAATTATTTAGCTATTAAAAAACAAATGCTAAGGATTCCCATGTTGGTTACACCATTACTCACTGGTGGTTATGAATTTGGCCTAAGTGTTCAGCATAAGCTGAGTAGATAAGAAAATGTGATCTGGAAACACAGTTCACAATAGTCTGCATTAAAAAAAATCAGATGAGACAATATTGTAAACCTGGAGAACATCATTCTGTGACCTGCACACAAAAAGACAAATATCACATGATCTCAACTGAATGTGAACTCTACAGAAAATAAAAAGATGAACCAAAGAAGTAGAAAATGGTGGTTCCAAGGGGTTCTGGGAAGAAGGATGAGGAAATGTTAGTCAAAGACCCAAAGTGTCAGTTGGACAGAAGGAATCAATTATAGAGATCTGCTATGCAGTATAAGGGCTATAGTTAATAGTAATATAATGTTATATTTCAAAATTGTTAACAGCAGATTTTAAATATTCACACAGAATCAAATATAACAAGCATGTTAGATAATAGATATGCTAATTAGATTAGATTCACTAATTATACCATAATAAATATATATGTCAAAACATCACACTGTATCCCATAAATATACAAAGTAATTTGTTAATTAAAACTAAAATCTGATCATATATCCATGTGATATTAATTTTTAATATATATTTATTGTCCATACTTGATATTAATTTTTAAAAATAAAAATTTCCACAACATTGCCAAATACAGAGAGTGAAGATAATTCCATTAAGTGAATGCAACTTCTTCCTCCTATGATTCAAATTGTACTAATCCTTACTGTATGAGGGAAGGAGTCCTCTCTTCTCTAATGACCAAAGAATGGGCTTACAGCTGCCCCATAAGTACCCCGTGATTCCATACACCATCAGCATGAAAAAGTAATTAAAGAGAGCTCACAAAGATCTAAAGGTTTACAGGAAGAACAAGTATGTCATAATGAGAATGATCAGATCACAAAGAAGAAAGAAGAAATCCATGATCCATTGATGTCTACCCAGCATGCAGCAGGGAAATGGGATATGAGGTAATTTTTGCCTTACTTCTGAGCAGCGCAAATCTTATGAACAGAGGTGGAAGTTATTCAATAACATTTATTGCAAGGTCTAGTTCAATGCTTTCCACGGGTGGGCAGTCAAAAAATCTTATTTGGAGATAATATTTATGCAATGATAATCAGTCTACTTCAGTGTAGCAATTTTGGGGGAGAATATTGTCTGTTCTGAGGTTAAGCCTTGTGAGGGAAAATAATAAAAGCCGGGGCAAAGACCAGATGTGAAAAGTATTCAAAAGAGAAATTAAGGTTTATGCAAAATTTACATAAACATTGGAAATTACAATTCGGAAAAATAAATGCATTCAAAAAGAGTTTGAAACGCATTCTGGTCACTGTAAGGTATGCATCCAAATTACAGATGTTCTCCACCACTCTAACTTTCCAGCTTCACATTCTACTCAGCGCATGCGCATGAGGACACAGAGGACTCTCTGACCCTGATTTCAGAGCAAGGGGGACAAAGTATTTCTTATTGAGTTCTTTTGCCTTTGTTTCTTGAGGTCTGTGTTTATGAAATTAACAAATATGAGCACTCTCCCTGGAGTTTTGTCAGAAGAGAAATCAAACTGTGTGATTTTATATAGTGATTAAATGGCTCGATTTAACTATATCAGATGAGGGCTGGAGAGATGGTTCAGTGGTTAAAGGGGCTTGTTTGCAAAGCCTGATGTCCTGGGTTCAATTTCCCAGAACCCACATAAAGCCAGATGCACAAAGTTCATTGCAATGACAGGAAGCCTGGCCCAGCCATCCTCTCTGTATAAGTATTTATGTGTCTCTGTGTATGTCATAAATACATATTAAAAAATCAACTATATCGGACTACATAAACATACAAGATTTAGATATGCCATCAATGGACTCTCAATGCTAATTTATGCACTGAGTTTATGTCTAGGAAAAGAAGATCTCAAATTGTGCTAATAGTTAATCTGCAGAAAGAAATACATTTGGAAGTGGAGGCAAGAGGATAAGCAGTTTGACATCATCCTCAGCTACATAGGAGTTTTTGACCAGCCGGAGCTACCTGAGACCTTGTCACAAAAACATCAGCATCTACATTGGGCCTCCCTGGCATGTAAGGATCATCCCTGACATAGCGCCACTCAGCCATAGGTTGGCACATGCCGCAGGTGCAGCTTAGGTCACTCGGGACTTGGAGCCAGTCAGGGCAGGTGGCTCAGGCCTCCATCGATGTCTGTGAAAGACCCTCCTGCTCCAGCGTGAGTGGCTAGTAAGGTCTCCAGAGCAGATTCTTGAGAGGGCACCCAGTGCCCACTCTGTCCACACAATGTAGTTCCACCGGGCACCCTCGCCTCAGACTAAAACCCAGAAAGCCTTGGTTTCTTTAACCCAGGGAACTCTGGCGTGGTTTCCAGTCCTCCTTTTTGACTGAAAGTCCCTGTTAGCATTTCTTAATTTTCCTCTTTGTTTTCTCATTACAAGCGACTTTGAACTTGGCTTCCAAGTTCCACTCTGTCTCCTCACCCAGTCATCCTTGCTGGATGCTTGGGAGCTCCACCTCTCCCCCAAGGCCTTGGGCCCACGTATAACTGATGGGGAAGTTTGGAAGCTCCTTTATGAGGCTTTCTGTGTGCATTCTGGGTTTCCTGTAGAGGATCAGTCTGAAGTGCTCTTCTGGGACACTGTGAAATAGTACCTGGGCATGGCTTCTTCGCGTTCCTGTCCTGCTCTCCTAATTCCCTCCTTGAAACACTTATTGAAAGAATAGTTTCATAACCCAGTTCCTATCTCAAGATCTGATTTTTGGGAACTTTTCTGATATTTGCTTTCTTTAACTCCTAAGAGCAATTGCTAATAATAGGCCTTGCCTTTTTAACCTGGAAGGATTGTGATGTAATTCTATGATGTTGATGAAAATCCTAATATTTGCATTTTTTATTTTGTTGATTTATTACTTATCTATTTTTTTTTAAAAAAAGTCTTTAGGAGTTTTTGATAAATGAGCTGGCAGAATAAAAGGAAATTCTTTGGACAGAAAATGAAGCCTGGGTACCAAACCATGAAGTAGGGAAGAGAGAAGGAAAATTCAAGTACAGCCTGAGAAACTCCACCGAGGTCAGGAGTACTGCTTGGTGTACCCCAGTAGCTAGCATAGATGGAAACATGATTTCCGAGCTAATTTCCAATGTTTAGTAGTACAAAGTGTTCTAGTTTTTTTATTGCTGTGTAACAAATTACCCTCAAGTCTAACAGCTTGACACATCAAACATTTATTATCTCACACAGTCTGCGAAGGCAGAAGATGGGGCGCAGCCACTTAGCTGGGTGGTAGGGACGCAGGGACTGTGGTGAGGTAGCTGCGGAGCTGCTGGTGGCAGATGTGGTGGCATCAGGACTTGATGGAGGCTAAGACAGCGTCTCCCAGGGCACTCGTGTGCTTGTTGGCAGGCTCAGGCCTGGCTGGCTGCTTTCCAGAGCCTTCCTTCTTACCACATGTGTCTCTCTACAGGCTGCTCCAATGTCCTCCTGGTACAACAGCTGCCTTCCCTGAGTCAGTGAGCTGAGAGAGGAGCCAAGACCCACACTGCAACCTTTAAGGTCCTGCTCTGGGAAGACGGACACTCATCTTGTGACCACAGAGATCCATCATATATGTTAACCTCATCTGTAATTGTAGAAGGATTAAAAAGATAGCTCAAAAAGGCATCACGTGCACTGTGTCCTTGTGACTAATGGGATGGCAATAAATATTTATGGATATTCAAAATCTACTAACTAGACTTCCTGGATGTTTTCTCCGTTATAGAAAGGAGCAGGTCTACTCTAGGTATTAAGGACAAATTCCCCTGAACTGGACACTGCAGTGGATGCCAGTGAGGGCATCTTCAGGCCCATCATTTGCATGCTGGCTCTAATGTTGAAGTTCTAAAACAAGCAAGTGCCTAGACTGGTACAGTCGCTTCCCAGTGCGTCTTCTGACAGCTCACTTTCATCATGTCCTGATTGCTTAATGACTCATTACTAATAAAGTCCAACCTTCTTGACTTTTCAAAGCAGAATTCAAGTGTTTTAGGCTCATTCCATTGTTTCCATCATGAAGCCTTTAATTCGGTTGGGAAGTATTCCACTATTTCCCAAATATCCTTGCTAACTTTTAATTCAACTTGTTCTCATTGAAGCTTCCTTTAATGAGAACTTCTTATTCTATATGAGCTATTTCCAAGTTCATGTTGAGCCAACTTTCCCAGGATTTTGAAATTTTAGTCAGTTCTGTCTTAGTGCAATGCTTAGTATTTCTTGAGAGTTTAGTTAATGAGGTTTGTTGTTGTTGTTGTTGTTGGTACGAGGTAGGGTCTCGCTCTAGCCCAGGCTGACCTGGAACTCACTATGTAGTCTCAGGATGGCCTCGAACTCAACATGTTCCTCCTCTCTCTGCCTCCCAAGTGCTGGGATTAAAGACCACCATACCAAGCTAGTGAATGAGATTTTCACTGTCTAGGTTCTTTGGCTATCAATCCTCTGTATTGCTTCATTGTTCTTCTTACAACATGGTACATGGATTATATGATTTTCAGTTACAACAAGCAAATGCTTCCAAGATTTTGTACTTTGTAGGTTCTTCTTAATTGTTCTTTGCATTTAAAGGTCCAGGTAAAGTCCTGCTCTGCATTTCTGTCTCCAGATAGTTCCTCCTTGCACTTTGGTCTTTCCCTCTTTGGGTGTCTCTGAGGCTCACTGGATCTTTCATTTTGACATTCTTTAATGTGGTTTTTCCTCCTATCACTTAACCCTTCTCTTTTACTCATCCATTCAAGGTCTTTTTGTAGTACCTACTATATGCCTTGCTACAAAAAATACTATGTCCCTATGTCTTGTGGGTACAAGTTTCTGTTTTGATGGCCTTTATAGTTTCAGACAAAACATTAATAGACTTAAAAGAAATTATGATTACAGACTAAGGAATTGCTCTGAAGGAAGCACAGCTGGTATGAAGGCACAGAACCCGGGAGCTAGATCTACACTAGGACTTCAGACAGCCTCCTCTGAGTGCTGAGCAGAAATCACCCACAAAGAGGCTGGGGTGGGAGTGGGTGAGGGTGAAAGAGAAGGCTTTAAGCAGTGCGGTGGGATACACAGTGACCTTGTGGTAGGATAAAGCTGTAGAAGTCAAGGTGATTAGATGCAGCAACATGAGAAAGGACGCTAATGGAAAAATTGTTGCACTCTGAATAATGCATGCAATTTAGTTACGAGCAATGTACGGATGCTGGTTTCTAAGTTCTGACAAACCAATTAACAGAAACTGATAATATTAAAGGAAACTGAATCTAGATGAGGGGTGTGTGGGAATTCACTGCTGTCTGCAAAATGTTTCTGTAAATTTAGAATTTTTCCAATTAAAAGAAGCCACTGATGTCCCCTAAACATTACGGGCTATTGACAAGGTTCTCAGTTGTCCACCACAACTAGATGGCAAGACCCTATTCCTAGGCTGCAGGTCACTGACGCTGAGCTGGAAGTCTCCTTCTTGTTGACTGCCTGTCATGGTTCAGGAAAGGGCTACGGAGCCTCTTGGGATAGAAAAGTCATCAATGGTCTTGACCAGCAAGCTATGTGACTGGTCAGCCAGGCCTAATTTGCTAACTGGTGCAATGGTGGCATGTCAGTTATGGGGAAACCATCTCTGTAACTGGATTTCAGACCCATCCCGAAGGAGGGAATTCATGCATTGCACTGAAAACCTAATCAAAAGTGCATCCCTGAGGACTTCACATGCCCTTGAGGAAATCTACCACTGTTGTTTGGCTAAACGAATATAGTGTGCCCACCAAATCTCCTTCGAAACATTTATGTTTATTCTCATATATTTATTCTACTCTCACTTTGGGCTAGAGAAGCTTCTCTTTTCCGATGGTGATGTCTGCTGGGGTACTCAAACCTCACCAAAGAGCTAAAGAAAAGTGACCATAAGTGAAACATGTCTACACAACATCCCAAGTTCAGGGACTATTGCCTAAAGGTGGTGGAAAGAACTAAGAGCCCAAGGAAGGAAGGGGAGAAGTGTGTTGGAATACAGTCTCCCAGACATTAAGTGGCCATGACACTATCTACACAGGACCTGCATAATATGAGGATAAAATGGTATTAAAATCGAAGAGGATCTAGTTGCAAAGAAGAAGGGGTTGAGTGGAGGTGGGATAGGAGAGGAGAGGGAAAAAGGGAGGGGACGATGAACATGGTACATTGTGTATGGTGTTTATCAATTTAACCATTAAAAATAAAACACAAAAGTTTATTTTGTTTCATATAAGTTCAGCTTTATTAAAAATAAATAAATAAAAGCTCGCTGGGAGTGGTGGTGCACACTTTTAGTCCCAGAACTTGAGAGGCAGGTGTAGGAAGATCATCCACAGTGAATCTCAGGTTAGCCTGAACTAGATAGAACAAGATCCTACCTCCCCCCCCCAAAAAAAAAAGCTTGGGGCATGAACAAAGAATGTACAAAATAAGAGTGGCGATTCAGACCTGTTTCAGACTTCAGTACCCTACTTAAAATCTTGGGAAGATTGTGACTCAAAATAGTGACCTAGCAGAGCTGCCTTCGAAGCATTTGGAGACATGACCATGATCCTAGAGCCATTGTGGAGAATATATCCAGCAGGACACAAGTGGTCAGGAGAGGCCGGGTCAGAAACTTTCCTTTTTAGACGACCCATAAAATCAGCAATCTGTATGCTTTTGTACTGTAGTTACCTTTTTTAACTTTCAGTTACACAAATATGAATATGTAAATGTTCCATATCCTCAAATGAATAAATGAATGGACAAATACAAGATTAATGCAGAGAGGTGAGATCAGGGTCCAGAGTCCCTGGAGTGAGCTCCCTCCAGGCAGCATCCTGGACCTGCTCTCAACAATGCTGCAGGACCAACAGTTCAGACAGAATCAACTGCTGACTTCATAGCATTGCCTCTCAATTTCTGGAGTAGTTTCTTCAAAAATAAATGATTCCCTGTCTTATTTTGGGACTTATTTAGGACTTGTACAAAGGTTTCTATGGGAAATGTAGGTGGAAAACAGAAGCCCATGAGACACTGAAATAAAACAAGTTTAATAGCTGGAGGTAGAAGAAGCCACATCCATGTAAAGAGCTTTATTTATTTACTTATTTATTTATAAGATGGCCTGTTCTTTCAAGCAAGTTCTCCCTGCATATCATTCGCATTTTGCCCTTTTGTCAAACAGAAGCAACCTTGGATGGTTTTGAGAGATATCTATACTTAGAGGTTCTTCTTGCCTTGGGGGACAGGGGCTAATTTCCCACTGGAGAAGAAGCATTTAGAACAGGTTGGAAGGTGAGTGTGCAGAAAGGGCAGTACCATGAGTCCTGTTGAGTTACTGCAGTTGAGATCCAGTGGTCTGGTCTGGGCAGGTCTGTGTTTTTCTGTAAACCATCTTCATCCGAAAGGACAAATGCAGGTCTTTTAAGAAACACCGTTGGGGCTTTTAGTGTGAAGATCACATGAAAGCTACTGGGCTGCTTGCAATCCAGAGGAAGTAGCAAATATGAACAATTAACATGAAGATTATTTCAGCTAAGTGACCTGGAAATTCCCATTTCTCTACTCAAGTCTTTGCTCTTAGATTTGTGCCTGCTGTTTAGACAGGGCTGTCGCTCCCCATGTTTGTTTTCTAACACATGACCGATTTTAGCCAATCGAGTTTTATCTCATGGATCTCAGAGGTTAATCTTTTTGCTTTCTTGTCTTCTCTCCTTCCCAGACATGCATTCATTTGACTGGCAGCCTGGAAAATTGAAAAATGCCACAGGGGTTATTAAGGTGGAAATCGGTTCTGTTCTTTGAAGCTCTCCAGCTAGTTATTGCTGCTCCTATATTACCCAGGCCTCAGACCAGCATGCATTGTTCTTAGCTTGCCTGACACAGGCCCCGATCAGCTGTAACACCCAGACAGAATGAAAGGCTCTCAAAGATGTCATTTCTTGACTCTGAAATATATCCCTTTGGTCGATTAAAGCAGAGTCCCTGAAGTTATTAGCATGTACTCTGTGTCTGTGTGCACACACATTTGATTTACTTTTGTTCTTATTAAAATGGTAAGCCTAGAAAAAAGGAGAAAAGAGAATCTTCCATAATCCATATTTTAATAATTGCCTGAGTGCACATGTATTCTACAGAGACTTTCCTGTTTCTGTAACTATTTACTTGGCTTTTTATGAAATGTGTATTACTTACCTGGCCTGGTAGACCATGACACAGCTTCTGGCCTATCGTGTAATCCTGCATTTGGCTCCCTCTGAGCCATTATGGGGTATTAAATCTGTCTGTAGGATGGAGATATTATTTTAATGGATCTTTTTTCTCAATAATGGCTCCATATTATATAAATTGTATTGAGCCTTTATGATGTTAATGTATAGATATTAAGAAAACCATTGGGAAAAAGTTACTGTGTAATTGAGAGAGCCTATTTTCTGATGTTAATAACTTCTTCATTAATTTTTTTCTCCATAAAAATATGGAGGGAGTTTAATTCACATTAAAATCTTATAAACATATATTTAAGAAGTGAAATTGTTTCATGCCCTTCTCTATAATAGGAAACAATGCTACCCCTCAACTGGAAACCCTCTCTACATCATTAAAAAATAGAAAGAAAGGAAATGAAAACACCCCAAAGCCAAAGTAATTCCTGGTAACAAGAAACTTCAGAGAGATTCTTCAGAACAGAAATTTTGTGTAAATCTACTTAGCTTTAGGAGAATAATAGTTTTTTACTATGCTTCTCCAGACCCCCCCCCAAAAAAAAATTTCAGTATTAGAAATAATGCCTGGTTTTGATGAAGAAAAGGAAAATGGAAAATAATCTCCAATAATGCAGAACTTGATCATAAAAGTGAACTCAAATTCCAGCCCTCTTTGAAACATCACATACGTGTTTCTGGTCTGTAATATGGGTAATCAACACTTGGCAGGAAACAGAACCCAATCCAGATGGCTCAGACAAGACTTTAATAGCAGGAGTACTTACACATACTTATAAACAGGAAAATGTACATAGGATGGCAAAGGTCCCACCCAGGGGCTGAAGGCAGGAGCTGCTGTCACACCCTGGGCTGATGGGACAAGTGGGTACGATAGCAGAGCTGAGAGCCCAGGGACTGTGTGGTCATGGTGGATGGACATGGTTATTGTTAGCCAGAGATGTGACATGAAAATGGAGTGAGGAAGAAATATGTGAACCTGCTCTTCCTGCCTTCACCTTCTGCTATTCCTCTGTTGGCCAACGCTACCCAGAAGGCAGCCAGCAGGAGCCCCTGAGATGTAGGCTGCTGGAGAGTCACAGTAGTTTAGGAAAAGATGACCCCCCCAAATGGACAAATACTCAGAGCTGCTAGTTTCTGGGCTTTATCTATGACTAATTATTCCAGGTATTACACCCTTGATCCTTTATGAGCAGGAAAGAAGCTCATATGAAGCAAGGATTTCAAAATGACTATTATTAGATTTTTCTTCTTGGTTGTGAAAAATATTTAATACTCTACCGAATAGTCTAATAACCCTGTGGGAAATCTCAGATTTCAAAGGGCTTTTCACAGGTAGTATCACATTGAATCCTTCTGAAACCAAAAGAGAGAAGCAGCATTATTCATTTTACAGATGAGGACACAGAAGTTTAGAATTCAAAATGCCACTTCCCACTCCCTCCATCAGCGTTGGCAAATCCACAATGCCAACCTAGTGGTGTCCTGGTTCCAGATCCCAGGTTCCTCACGTACCAGTCTCTGGCTGTTTTCAATGCAGGAATCTCAGAAGCTTTAGGTAGCAGATCTGCTGAAGGAAGAATGCAGCTGTCTGTACTCGGCAGAAAATGGCATTTGCAGGAAAACTAGTGCCTTCTGTCAGGTAAATTCAACATCAAGAATCAAAGCAGAGCGTGAAGCACCCTGTTCCATGGGAATGAAATGATGCCGTGTAGAGGGTTTGCCTCTCAAATGGCCTCCGAAAGCCTATGTATTAAAGGTTTTGCTGACAGCCTGTGGCCCAGCAGAAGGAAGTTAGATACCTGGGGGTGTGCCCTTGAACTCAGGTCCCCATCCTCTCTTTGCTTCTCATCCTCCATAAAATGCTCAGCGTCTCATAATCCTTTTCCACAGCCCCAAAACAATGAAGCCTTCGAAGACTTTTCTCCTTGAAGTTTATTTTCTCAGATTTTCAGTCTGTTGATGGAAAGCAGGTGCATGAGCAGAGATGGGAGGGGAGAAGATTTGGGAGTAGAGACTGCAAAGACACTGAGGAAACAAGACAGAAGTAGGAGTCTTCAGTGAGGAGCAAACACTCCTAAACACGGTGAGAGAACAGAGAACTACAGGATTTCTCAGAGGGCTGTTCATGGACTCCTTGAATCAGAAACACCTGGCATATTTGCAAGGTCTATTCTGCATCCTTGCTAACTGAGAGAATCAAATGAAACCTGTGTGAGAAGAACGCCACATGGGTCCATTTGGATCTGTTCTCTCCACTAGTTCCCACTTTCCACCAGATGCACACACAGGAACACACACACACACACACACACACACACACACACACACACACACACACACACACACACACTCCCCAATGAGAGCTGCTGACAGAGTGCACACTTTAGCTACTTGATGAAAACCAGCTATGTAACAGAATATTTGGTCACAACTCAGTGTGGCATGGCTAAACACAAGCCTGCTGATTATTTATCTATCTTCCCGAGTTCTGTCTCTTTGCTTCAATCATACCTTTTGAATAATCTTTTGAAAATGTATTTTCTAATTTTATGCTTTAATAAACAAGGTATATTAGACACAAATTGACTTGAGATTCTTATAGTGCCTAGAGTTAAATATTTTAAACATCAATTATGGTAAACATTGAAGATGTAAATGCACTAAATTGGGTTGAAATTGTATTGATGCTGAAATGGCTTTTAAAAGACACCCCGTAGACTGTGTTTTTGTTATTTAATCCCATTGTCACCAGAGAGGTAGGGAAAAGGGACAAGGGCAAGTCCTTTGACGTGGAAAAACATGGTTGCATTTCTGCAAAATTCATTAAGACCAGATGAAGCCATCTGCACAATGCTTTCTAATCAACACTATGAATTTCCTGTTTTTATTGTTATCTTTTCACAGTACTCCAAACAATGGAATTGCATTGTTTCAGATTCAGTAATGCAACAGATTTTCAGTTTTCATTAAGACTCAAGGTTTCGGGAACCAGCTAGCCGGGCTAATAGTGTTTATGATCAAGAATGGAACATTTTCATTGTTTTCATTAGAACTTCAGTTGGTTATTTAGAACTTCCGGAAGTAGGGCATGGAGGGTGGAATTCCATTTCTAGTATAACTTCCTTCCCAGGAGGAAGGCCATAGTTAGTCATTACTCAGACAAATGCACTTTCATGTTCTATTTGCTAAGAGTTCGAAAACAGGAACTGAAGCCAACTGTAGTGTCATCGGGACCTGCAGCCATGTCTGCAGATGGGCCTGGATGGTTGATTGAGAGGTGAAGACACTGTAAGCAGGAATCTGAACTTGGCCTTGAGCCAAATACACAACCCTTTTTATTGTGATTCGAATGGCAAATATCTTTATTTCTCCTTAGTGAAGGTTGGGTTGTTGCTCAGTCCCAGAAACATATTGGTAAATTTTCCCCTCCATTAGTAGATTATGTTTGAGACCATTTCTAAAAACTGAGCTGAAAATAACTGAGTTGATTTTTCTAATAGTGCCAAATAGATTTGTGTCACTCTATTAACACACATCCTGCTTGGATTATCATCTGAAATTTGCTGACCCACATGAAGCCGCCGTACCTCCCCAGTCATAGAAGTAAACCCCAATGTGAGACCTCACCTACAGAGAGATCTATTCCGAAGTTCATTTGATATTCACCTACTGGTCATTTTTCAAACTAAAATCCCTATCTTTATAGACGTTTCAAAAAAAAAGAGAAAGAATTCAGCAACTACCTTTTCAAATACCCATTATTTCTTCAAGAACATATTTTATAAATGAAAGCAGAAAACATGAGCATTATATATGTTTGTATGAAGATAGCACAGAAATCTCTACAGTAATTTCCTGTGAGTTCTTATCAAAGCACTTTAAGACCAACAATTGGAAAGCGAACATGAAATGTAATCGCCTTTTGGGGAGAATTGTGTTCACAATGCCAAATGATCGATTTCATTGAATCTGCCTTCTCTAAGCTGACCATTGTTTGGTCCCCCTGTTTGTCTCCACAGCACATACCCCAGCGAGCTCTGCAGGAACTGAGAGCTCTGTCAGTACTGGCCCAGGACCTTACGTTTAAGGCAGAGCAGACACTGGTTTGGATATGATTAATTCTTAGATTGATATTAAAAAGTCATTGCGTGCATGAGTGTATAGTGCTTCTCACACCCAATTTCCTTTGCCTTCTGTTCTACTATTACTGGAAAGCAGATGTTTATGATAAATTAAATTTCTTTAATATGTGACAAAGTAAAGATATGGGGCTGAATTATTTCTCTTCTGAACTTTTGCCTAAAACATTAAGCTATACTAATATCAACTGTGCAGAGTCTTTTTAAAAATAGGAGCAACTGGGGTGCAGTATTTCTTGACAGAATGCTGGAGCTTTCCTATTGAAAGAAAGCCAGGAGGTAGGAACAATTGAGAGAGTAAATGCGTCATGTCTAAAAAAGCCGCACGAAAGCAAAAGCCATAAAATGTTCCCGTCATATTCATTTCTTTCTCTCTTTACAATAAAGGTACTGTAAGCATGTTGAGCCCTTTCAAAACTCCTGGCTGGAAATCTGTTTTCAAATTATTAGAAACTTTTCTATATTGTAAACTGGCAGCGTGGATATACTCTTAATTCTGTCATATCCTGAAATTATAACAGTTCAAAACTTTCCCCCAAATTATCCTTACTTGATCTCTTCCAGAAAACAGTGAAAGACAGCTGATGCTCTCTTCCGGTGACAGCAATTGCATTTTCCTTCCTATATTTACCACTTGGAAATTTTGTCATTTCCCCTTATTTGATGTAAAACAGAAAAGCTTAGGTTATAAGAAATGGGAACTGTTTATACTTTTCTTTCCTTGTGCTTTGAAACATGCACAAGTCTCTGCATTCAAAAGCAGCGGTTTTCAATGGAGGGATCTCCTTGCATCACCCCCTCCTCCCCTCTCTCTCCCCCAACTCATTTGGCAATACCAGGACTTGGGGCTGAGGAGACTTGGTGGGCAGAGGCTAGGATACTGCTAACCATGTACAAACATCTAAAGGACAGACCATATGACAAAGAATTATCTGTCCCAAAATGTCAATAGTGCCAAGGTTCAGAAATTTCCTTGGAAACCCCTTCCCCAACCTTGTTTATAGCTAGAAGAAGTAGAAATTGGACTCAGGGCCTTTGGGCTTAAAGACCCCACACCTTCTGCATGGTCACATTGCTTTGGGACACCCCAACATACCCGGCTTTGCTCATCTGGCTGACTTTCCCCTAAAGCACAGAAGGCCTTCTGATGGCGTAATATCTCCAGTCTAGCTGTCTCAGTGTTCTCAAAGATGAAAAAGATTTCATTGTTGATTATTCTCTTATGTTTATGGCCAGCGTATGATTGGTTGCAGTCACTTCTTCAGCTTCTACAGTAATTCAGCAATCAGGCTCGGTGCTAGAGTCCTTTCAAATTCTGGGGTCCGGGTGAGGCTGAAGGCTCTGATATCCCACAGGTTTGGTTTCACATTCTCCATGGTGCTCCCCTTTACGGTCACCTGATCTTGCCTCTGTCACTCTCTGACTGTTCAGCTCACATATCAGCAAGGTGACACTACAAATGACAGCACACGAGGAGACTGGAAGACCCTCTATAGGAAGACCTCCTTAACCGAGAGAAGGCAGAGTAGAGTCCCTTGTCACATCCCCTCTTATTCAGGGTAGCAGAGACATGGTGGCTGGGTATCACAAAACACTAAAGCTCGTATAAACAAGACAAAGTGCCTCACCCTCGCTGCTGCATAAAACAGATGTCACTTTCCTGATAACAGGCCAGAGCAGAGATGGGATGAAATGTGGAACATCAGTGTGAGATTCTTTAAGCAGATATATTCTGTCCTTACAATCCACAGTGGCCGCTTTGCTCTGGTGAGAGTGCTTTGGATTTCCTTGTTTCTCCTGTGTCAGAGAATTTCTGCATGCCGCATGGTAAATTACTGCCTCCGCCTGTTTCAGAGGTGGCTGCTCTTCCATCACACAGGGAATTTTCCAGTGCATACAAGTGTGAAAGTTTATTATAAGGGTGTGAATGCTTTTTGTAAACAAGATATTCGAGATGTTATTTCTATCCACAATTTAATTGTGTGCTCTTTTGATGTGGGTGCTTTGGAAAAAAATCGTTCAAAAACACTACCTAGATAATTTCAGCCTCTCGGGATCATCTTGCTATCACCTCGGTTTTCTGACATTCATCTGTGCAAATGCAGAAGACAGTCTTTCTGTACACCACTGGACAGTCCTTCCTTCTTTCTACCATTCTGCCAGCCATTCAGGACAGTGGAAAAGCTTATAGCACACCTTATTGGACTCTCTTTATAGACATGAGAAGCAGTTCTGGCCAATGAACTACAAGTGGAAGCCTGCAGCAAGTGGGGTCTATGGAAAGCCTTTTATTTTTCCTAATGAAAAGGACTCCTCTTCTCTCTTGATTTTATTTCTCTATTTTTCTCCTTCCCTCTCTTTTTAATGAAACTGAATGTGGTTTTGATGACTGAGAAGCAGGCACCATCTTAATATTAAGAGCCAAGAAAAAAAACTACATCTCATATATGTTTCAACTGCAAAACTAATACCAGTGGCTAATAGCCAAACGTTTGGTTATGAGACTAAGAACTTTTCACTGCTATGAATTGCTGTCAGTCAGATTTCTCTGTTACTTGAGCTGATTAAATTCTGATATGGCATCTCTGAACCACACATCCCATTCACCTCTGAATCTTCATAGGTTTTCCCTCCATTCTCTTCTGCTAGATATGTTTCATTTTAAAGAAAGCAAATATGATTAAAACCACATTTTCATCCCAAGTATGTTATCTTTCCTTTCATTAATACTACTATTTAGTGTTTTCTTATTTCTTGATTTTGTGCTATTAATTAATCATACTTTGCAATGTTTAACACATTCTCTTTGTTGCTGTGTTATATGGCAGAAATATTCTTCATTTTAAGCTTTACTTTTTGTCATGAACAGTGAATTGTGGAATGTGTATTTTTTTTACTTTTGTATTCCCTTGAAATGTGTATTACAAAGCTGGCTTCTCATTAGACACTTGAGTGGTTATGTCGACTGATGGACACAGCACATAGTGAATTCTGCTTGCTGCTACTAGGCAACCAGAGAGGGTGTCAGTATGTGGCGCATTCACACATGCGGAGCTGGGCCTAGACAGACTTCCATGGTGTCACTTACTTCAGCTGGTTGAGAACCAGACTTGTAACAAGCTGTCCCCCTCCCACCCAAACCTTTTGCTGAAAACTGTTTTTCTCCATAGCTCCCCACTGCGGGATCCCTTTCAAACCTCAAATGCTCAGCATTGATGTGCACATACATTAAGAGAGTTCTCTTTTTCAAAGCACTGATCTTTTCTTCTTCATTTGGCATTTGACTATGGTTATTTCTATTATTAGTCATCAATGATTCGTGTTATATAACAGTAGTTATTCAGAATGAGAAAGTGTAATATACAGTAATAAGGTACCTTCAGCTAGGCATTGCTTTATAGTACATGAATGATTTCTTTTTTTATGTTTCCTTTTTACCTGTCCCTATCATTTCCATTGAATTGTATGCACACACAGTATTTTCCATTGCATAAGAATTTATCGTTATTTTTCCTTAAAGAAAAACATTGAAAAGGCAATAGATTCCAACCCTCTGAATGTTGACTTCTTTTCTTTGCACAAATACTTGCAAACCCTTACTAATTAGAAATAAAGCAGCACCTCCCACATTCATTCACTTCCCTGTGTCATCTCTGACAGCTATGAGAGACAAATATGTTCCCCCTCATTGCTGGCAGCATTCAAGCAGTGAAGCTCAGAGAAAAAGCGTGAACAAATGCAAGGATGGAGGCCATTGGTTACATATGGTCATCATTCCATCTTAACCACAGACAGGAAGCACCCAACATTATCTATTTTTCCACACCATCAGGAATCTGAAGTCTTAAATAGCTTTCTGTGTCATTTTTCCAGGAACTAATTTGATAACTAAGAGAAAGAGACCTAGACACTGCATTTTCTCTTTAGATTCTAAAGGGAAGCAAGCTGGGAGTGTCTAGTGGATTGGAATGAATTGTTCAAGTGTCTGGGGAAGAAGGTAGCACATCTTTCAAATATATGAAGCCTTCTTTCATTGTTCCTGTGCATGGGCATGGGGCTGTCCCCCTCACCCCCAATGGCATATGCAAAATCTAACTAGGGGCAACTGTCATGGATACAGAGCTGTTATCACAACCTCAGGCTCTCCTTTTCACCTGCTCCTCAGCTGTGAACACCTGCAGCCTGACAACCCACTTGCTTACTATGAAGAGAAGGCTAGGTCCAAAGTCAGGCACTGGAACTCGTGACCTTCTGGGTGTCTTTTATTTTTTATTTTTATGTCGCTTTGCCTTGATCCTTTTAATTTCAGAAGCAGAATCCTTTGGCTTCTGAATTCTGTATTCCAGTCACATGTCTTGCTCAAACACTGGAGCGAACAAGCTGAAACACTGCCAGAAATGTGTTGCTGAAGAGAAAACCATGCTGGCTGGACACGTGTCGTCACCTCTCCTTCAGACATCTGCCTAGAGATCAAAGGATTTTAAACCTCAGCAGCCAATGGGGAAGATACCGCCATTCACTGGAAACTGTAGCCAATGTTTCTTTCTAACCAATCCCACTTAATGATGCGTGCAACTTGTTACACTCCTCATCCATCTCTGTCCAATCAGGGGACACAGTTCTGGAATTATAGAAATTGACTGGTAGCTTCATTTTCCCAAGAGTGGGATAGCTGCTTCTAGAAACAGAGCCTGAAGGAAAGAAAACTTACCCTTGAAGTCATTTACCCAAGGGTGAACCTGCTGCTTCTGTGGCTGTAGCTTTTGCTGACGAACACTCATTGATGTTTTTATTGAACAGAAAAAAAAAAAAGAGTACTATGTCAACAAGTTGAACTTTGTATGGGCAAAGGGTAAAGAACTTTTGACTTTGAGTAATCCTTAAACATTTGTTAAAGGAAGAGATTTGGTGGTATAACCTGTTGGACTCTGCTGATTCAGAACACACACACATTCTGTTCACAAATGGAATCACATAAACCCCACTTGTTGTCGTCAACAGAACTATGGTGGTTCTTCAGGCAATTCATTCCTGACCACATTGTCTTCTACCCTATGGTCACTTCTCAAGCTTGCACATTTGTTCGGGGTCAAGAGGGCAACCAGGCCAAAGGTACACCAAGGCAGAGAAACAGTCACATTGCTTCAAGAGGGTTAGTTGCATGGTTGTGATATGAACTTCAGGACAAATTACAAATCAGGAACTTAGCAGAGAAAAGCACCTTACAGCAATATTCTCTGAAAAGTTATCTGTAAGTTCCATAGGAAATATTCCCACAGTTCTTTGCACTATTTTATTATAGCTCATTCCCACACATCCCAAAGTTCATTAATTATCATGTTAGGGGCCCAGGCGATGGGCATATGACTCTCCTGGTGAGGTACTTCCCTGTTCCTGTGGCTCTCTAAGGAGCATGGAGTTTTGGGGCATGTTCTATGGAGTTGGTTGTGAGAGAAAATATTGAAAAAAAATCCTCAATAATAGAAGTGCTAACATCTGGAAACCCTCTGCAATTAGAGAGTACCATTTCAAATGACATTTCATTTGATCCTCATAAAGTCCCACAGAGTAAATGGATGCATTGAAGATGAAGAGGCATTTGCAGGTGATACCCACAGCTCTGAAAGGCAGAACTGGAATTCAGCCTGTAGTTACCCCCATTCTTTGACATCCCACTTCATTAAGAGTAGCCTTAGAAATCTGATTTTAAAAAAATCTGTGCATTTCTTAGGAGATATGCACATACATAGTCATTCACGATTTCTTCATACAAGGTTAAGGGGTTTGTGGTCAACTGTGCTCATAATGACATTATAGCTATGTTTTTGGATGGGAAAGTAAAGATGGGTAATACATAAAAAGCCCATCGGGGAAGGAAAGCGTGCCAAAATATATAAACTATGGGCATATTTCTGATGATTATGAATAATTATTTGTAGTTATTTATTATGATCACTGTGTGTTTTTATAGGTATTCTTCCAAATGCTTTTCTTGTACTGTTTCAGCTCATGCTCACAGCAACTCTGCAAATGAAGTAATTTCTCATTGCACTTCCCAAATAGAAATTGAAATATAAGCAGCATATCCAAGGTGATGTGACCACTGAACTTCCCTTTGGAGAATGTAGGCAGTTTACTTTGAGATCCTAATGCTTTATTGTCTATACTATAATATGGACCATTGCATGTAAGTTTTGCTGACATATACGTTTGCTCCTATTTAAGCAGTGCGCTGGTTGTGAACTCCCCACCTGCCTTTTGAGGAGAACACCTTTACTGAGGGCTCTCTGTTCACTAATGTGCTTAAGATCCTTTGGTATGCCCCTGGGTTTTATTCTCTATAGTTTCCAAATTGCCGTGACAAAAACTGCCCTTCCTTTGCATTGGCAATGCCTTTAGTGTGTTGATCCTTTGTATTTTTACAACTGGGATGATTTTTCTGTCTTCAAGGGAAAAACTTTTTGGAGGAAATCTCATCCGCATACGCTACTGATATTCTTGACTAATGCTTGTCAAACTTTACCAGGCACTCTGGTCACTTGGCTAACTTGACAAAATGCAGGTTGTGGTTTAGTAGAACTAGGGTGGGGCCTTGGATTCTGAATGTGTATTAGTCTTCCTGGTGTTGCCTATGCTGTTGGTCCATGGAACACAATTGAAGCAGGAAGATTCTACAACACACAGTGCTCGCTGACCTATTCAGGCAGCAATGGACACAGGATGGCTGAGGACATGGTTCCATGGGTAAAATGCTTGCTCTGTAAGCATAAGAATGCAAGTTCAGATTCCCAACACCCATGTAAGTGTTGTGTGTGATGGTGCATACCTGTAATCCCAATGCGGGGGGAGGCAGAGAGAGGAAGATACCTGGGGCTTACCGACTAGTGAATTTAGCTAAATCAGTGAGTTTTAAGTTCACTGAGAGACTGTCTTATGCAATAAGGTGGAGAGCAGCTGAGGAAGACAACTAACATTGACCTCTGGCCTCCACACTCACATGTACACACAGGCACATGCACCCACACACTTGTGTGCCCATACACAAAGTAAACCTGTGTACATACACATATATATCACACCTACCACACATATACACAGGCAAAAAGAAAGAACACATGAAATGGGCATGCCAGAGCCTGGATCATTTTTTTCAGTAACAATTATTGAACTCTTATTGCATACTAGTTATAGGTACAAGAATGAGTAGACTCAAACATTGTTTCTGGTCAAAATTCTAATTGAAAGGGCTGAAGAGATGGCTTAGCGATTAAGGCATTTGCCTGCAATGCAGAAGGACCAGAGTTCGATTCCCCAGTGCCCATATACAGCCAGATGCACAAGAGGGCGCATGTGTCTGGAGTTCATTCGCAGTGGCTTGGAGGCCCTGGTGCGCCCATATTCTCTCTCTGTCTGCCTCTCTCTCTCTCTCTCTCTCTCTCTC
>PVHP010026417.1:0-18325 GCA_004024765.1 Zapus hudsonius | reverse complement strand
CGTGCACACACACATAAGTGCACCACACTCACAAAAAATAATTTCAACTAAACACAACATTTCTATAAGCAAGTCTACAAACCCTCGTGCGACTCAATGAGTTGTTCATATGTAGACAGTCTAGAACTATGGCCCAGACCAAGATAACCTATTGACTGTAAATTGCAGAAGATATAAGCACACACTCCTTGTAAGGCACTAAATCACGCCTGTGAGCTGAGCCCTCCCAGCCCCTCCTGGATCCTGACCCCCACGTCCACAGAGGCCCCACTGTTAGTCTTATGTCCAGAAGCAGTGTTTCCCCAGGCCTCCAGGCAGCCTGACCAAACAGGTTTGGGAGTTTTCTCCTTGAACATTCCCTGACCACACCAATTTCTCCTTAGAGAAAGAGACAGGATGAGAACCATCTCCCCAGCTTCCTCTGTGGCGAGGGCTGGAGTTCTCCTCCGTCCTTGTAGCTTAATGATGTCAAACTCTGTCTCCTTTGGGACTCTGGGAATAGCCAAGGTAGAGGGACCCAAGCATGAGCACATCAACCTCTGACAGGCTTCTAGAAGGCGGGCCAGTGGGCCCCAGAGCAACACTGAAGCCAGAAACTGCCTAAACTGGTTACATTCCAGCAAGATTAGCACAAGGCTGGGCCTGCTCCTGCGCCCACCCCTCCTCCTCCTCTCCTGGCCATGAATAGGATTTTTAACTATTTCCCTCCTACTTGCTGCTCAGCCAGCCTCACACACTGACAACACTCCCTGCTGTTTGTGCATTAACCTCCCATTTGCCAGGCGGCTTCTCAGAGGATGCGGATTTACACCCACCAACCCAGACAATGGACCCCAGGGAGGGATGGGAGAGGCTCAGGCAAAGACTCCAGATGCCCAGACCGCTGGGCAAAAGGGTGGGGGCTCCAGTTCTTCTGCCAAGACACACAGGAACCACTACCCTTCTCATTTCTGGCTCCAGGCACCTATCCCATGAGGACTGGAATGTATACTGCCAAATGCAGGCCTATAGGAACCCAGTCAATCTGGAAAGTTCTAGCAGAATCCAGAAGGGACAGGGACTAAAGGGTTCTTGTGTGCACATATGCACACACGTATGGACTAGGAAAGGAGGCATCAGGATGAGTCAGGGGTCTCACCCCGGCTGCAGGGGGCAGGCCTGGCATTTGTGCCTGTTACAATCTCCTCCGGCTGACTTTCCTGGTACCTTGTCCTCAGTGGAGGAGCTTTGGTGAGGGAGGCAGCACGTGGTTGTCTGGCTTCAGTTCCCACCTGCTACAGAACAGCACACGACCATCTCTAAAGACAGGGGAACCCCCCCCCATCATGACCATCTGAAGACCCTTTCTCTTGACCTGCTAATTCTGGGAGAAAACCTCACAGCTCCCATCCCTTCTTCTGCCTCAGTCTAGGTGAGGGAGGTAATTTTTCTGAGCTCCATTCTCGTCACAATATTAATGCCAGAAGTGGAGGCAGGGAGCAGAGCTAGTAAAGGCCACTGAGGCTACTGGGCCAGTTAATACGGTTTACACAGGCAAGACTCATTAAGTGTGGGTTGAGGAGTTCCATTTACTTTTGCTGGACAAACTTTCTTTATAGACAGTGCACGTTAATTGCAGACATGACTCCAAGGGGATTATTTATTTGGCTATGAAATAATCTTCAGGCCTCCAGATAAAGAAGAGAGTACCCCTGACCAAAAACGAATAGACACACAGAAGGCCTCACCCAGAGAGCCCTTTGCCAACTTGGCTTAAATTCCTAGAGAAGTTCAGATGTCATAAACCGAGTCCCCCAGGGCTGGAGACATAGCTCAGTGGTAGAGTACTTGCATAGAATACACAAAACCCTGGGTCCCATCCCCTGGACCAAACAATAAGAAACACCTGTCCTTGTTGAAAGGTCACATACCAAAAGTCCCCCTCACTCACACTGACATCCACCCCAAGTCTGAGTGAAGTGTGTCCCCGTTCACTGCTAAGGTAACCAGTCACTTCTGCATCCTTGAAGCAGGAGATACGGACGTGGAGCTTATGGGTTACAGACGATGACCTCTAATCATCAGCTGGCATGGGAGTATCCCAATAAAGCCCTGGCATGGCTGCTCATGCCCAGTGAGGCTTCCAGCTCTAGGCCACGAGGCAAAGGGGCTCAGAGCTCCTAAAGGCTGAGCTATGCCAAAGAGCCACCTCCCTGGCCACTGCAAGAGTGGGGGTGGGCACGACGATCCAGAGGCATGGCCCCCCTCAGTAACAACACACTTGGGCCAGGAGAACCGGGCTGAGTACTAGGTTATCCATGGTCCCCTACCACAAAGACTGATCCACACGGCCCATGGAGGAGGATATCCAGCTGACTGGGGATAGGGAGGGGGGGGCAATGAGGAATTGGGGATAACAACTCAATGTTTGCCCACTAAATAATGTAACTCATTATGGACAATAAAAAAAAGTGGGGGTGGGGGGTTTGACTGAGCTGGACCTACTCTTGATTATATACCCCTTGCTATGCTAGCTGCATTTCTTTGGCTTGAAGCTGCCCCCTGTGAGCCTCAGTTTCTCTGTGTTATAAAGCCACGAGTATAATCCGGTTCAGAAGGCAGCCACACAGCTTAAGAGTGGGGAGTGATTGACAAGCAGAGGGTCCAGATTGGGCAAATTCTTATAATGTAAGGAAAGTAGGAAGGGGTGTGTGTGTGTGTGTGTGTGTGTGTGTGTGTGTGTGTGTGTGTTGGGAGAGGAGCAGAGAAGATGGTCTAATGCCCCTTCTTCTTTAAGGGTCCAAGGACATTGTCCTTCTGTTGTGATAACCACCATTCTTAGCCTTGAGAGCAATTCAGCGTCTTGTCTCATTTCCCTGATAGACGGGCATCTTTTCTTGAACCTCTATAATGCTCAACCCAACGCTTGTAATTAGTTGGAACCTGATCAATATTTGTTATATTGATTCTGTAGCCCACGACAATACAAGGATGTCTCTGTAACCAGTTCGGGTCACAGCAGGCCCACAGGCCAGATCTCCTACCCACAAGCCACCAGGCTCCTGTCCTTTGAACAATGGGAACTGCATTTAGGTAAAACAGGCGCTTTTGACCAGGTGCCAATCTCTTGGGGATAATGACCACTGCCATCTATTTTTTTTTACTCAAACACTAAGCCATAGGTCTGCCTCACAATGGATGCAGTAGGTGTTCCGACATTCAGGAACACTGACACACATTTCCACTCCAAGTGACCCAGCCTCCGAGTTATTGTTCAGCGGCTTAGGGCCACATCCGACCGTATTTTTACAGAAATGGGTCATTAGGTCAGAGACCACCTTCTTTCAGAACAAGACATGTTGGGAGTGGTGTGGGTCTAATTTTAGGTCTTCTGAGAAAATGCAGTGCTGTTTCCCCGGGCTTAATGTCCTCCAGTGGACACCAGAGGTCAGATTTTCTGAGACTTCCAAATCAGAAAGTCCGTCTGTTTCCTTGAGCTGTTGGCCAATCAGGCTGGCTGCTGCAGCCAGAAGGGTGGACCAGCTCTCAGGAAGTTTCCAGAGCAGGAATGAACTCATGGTGGCCCACTTTTTGGGGAGCCATTTGTTTACTTAGATGGCCCTTCCATAGAGACGTTTCAAGATTCTTCTTTGGAAATGGCCTCTAGGAACATTCGCTCCTTCATCCATGTCGCCCTTGTGACCTTTTTCTATCCTCTGCTTGGCTCTGCTCTGCTCTTCCCTCTTGGAGTCAGAGAATCCTAAACCCCCAGAGGAGGGCCATTTTGGAGGGGCCTGCTGAGGGGGTCACACTGAGTTTGAATCAAGAAGTAATGGGGGGATGGAGAGATGGCTCAGCAGTTAAGGTCCTGCCTGCAAAGCCTAATGATCAGATTTCGATTCCCCAGGACCCATGTAAAGCCAGATGCACAAAGTGGTGCACGTGTCTGGAGTTCATTCGTAGTGGCCAGAAGTCCTGGGACACCCATGCTCCCCTCTCTCTCTCTCCCCTCCTCTTTCTCTCTCTGCTTGCAAATAAATAATAAATAAGAATTTAAAGAGCAGAAGTCACAGGGAGTGGATAGTAGTGCTGGCTTATTTGGTTGCATGGACAGCTCTGCGTTATCACAGGGAGCCTCCAACAGTATATCGCCTGGGCTGAGGCTTCAAGACAGTGACCTTCAGCTAAAAACTATGAGGAATCTAGAGGCTGGGGCTGGCCTGTGGGAAGGGCAGGGTCCACCCAGGGGCTTCCTCTTTCTCTGTGTGTATGGAGCCCTCTTATTACAGGCTCCACTCCCTCTCACACACCTCCATGAGATACCTCCCAGAGAGAAGCATCAAGATTTTCTAACCAAAGTCTGAACTTGAATGAGGAACTGTCAGCTAGTTTAAGGAGCACGCAGAAGGGAAGCCCTTGGGACAGTTTTTGAATCAGACATCAGTCACAGAACCATGGAAAGCAGACTATTTTCAAGAGTGACCCTAGAGACGTAGTATCTAAGAGGAGAAAGCTTTTAACCTGTCCCAACCACTTCAGGTCATATCCAACTGGCCCTGAGAAGGGGAAACAGTGGCAGACTGAGCCCAAGAGCTATGGGTTCTAACTACCATGGTGACCTTCAGTGGATGGTCACCTTGATAAGCACATAAGTGAGGAGAGACCTTTTTGGAAACAAACCTGTACTGAGCACCTACTGTTTGCACCATCTACTGCACACATTAAAAAGCAGAGGGTTTTTATTACTCAGGCACAAGCTTCTCTTTGTGTGCGGTGGAAATGAATGCCTGATTATCATCCAGACATAATAATATCCGGATACAGGTCATTAAACAGGGCAATGACCTACCCACTTGGTACGCTGACCTGTGCTTGCTTACTCCAAAACATTATTCAGACAGCAAGATTAATTGGTTAATTTTTCTTTCCACTCCTAAATCATTAAATTAGGTAGGAGAAAAAAAAACCCCAAAACATACAAACATCCTGAATAGAAATTAGGACATGATCTTGCCATCTGCTTAACTCTCAAGTACAGGCTGGTTTCTCTCTCTCCCACCTCCCTGGTGCTCTTGGCATTTGGCTGTTAACAAACTCTCAGCTGCTACTTAGAAGCCAGCTGTTAATTACTTCTATAACACCTTTCTGCTGCTCAGGTCTGAGCACTAAGTATTCCCCACAGGCCATAGCTTTTCCCTTTCTCTTCTTAAGTAGCTCCAAAAGGTCCCTCGAAGGTTATCTGTCCCCCAGATGTGCTGAACCCCTGCATTCAGAGCTGTCCTTGGAGGGGGCAGCAAGACCGTGGGAGCTTTGAACAAACACACAAAGCAAAATAATTCAACATGAAGTTAAAGTTAGGCAAGCTTAGAGAGAGAGAGAAAAACAATCTGGCTACCTCTGGTACAATCCATATCCCCCTATTCCATGGGCTGGTCCAGCAAGCCCATGTAGGAAGGGCTTCCCAGCTGGGTGGGAACAGGGAGGAGAGAAATGGGGATAGCACCATAAGACTTGCTCATGCAATGTATCCAATTATTTACAATAAATAGGGGAAAAATATTTCTTATAAGTGTGAAATTTCCTCGTGGTGCCCAAGATAACATGAGGGCTTTGCTGCTTTCCTAAATGGTATTTTCATTATTTGGTTTAAGCATGTGCTAGTTTCTGAATGTTACCAGAACTGACATTCTTGTTGCCTGGCATCAAGTATTGGTAGTTCCAGTTCTGTCCTTTGGAAAGCATACTTTGGAGAGCAAATGCTCACCTACAAAAATGAAAATTACACAAAATTATTGCTGAACATAACATGATTGATATGATTTCTATGCTTCTGTAACGTGCTGCCCCATGAACGAGTTTTAGAGATTATGAACAAATATCTACATGAATTAAGTATCATTCCAAGCATGACAGAGAAGAAAATTAGATAAGACACCTTGCTCTTGATAAAGCTTGTGGAATACCTAATAAATCTTAATAAAGTTTGTGGAATCCTGCAATAGTAAAGAAAAATATGGGAAGAAGATTTAATGTCAAAAAAGAGGTAAGCTTATTAAAGGCCTCACTTTTGAGTTAAGCCATATAGATTTGTTTGTTTTTGAGGTAGGGTCTCACTCTAGTTCAGGCTGATCTGGAATTCACTATGTAGTCATGAACTCACAGCGATCCTCCTACCTCTGCCTCCTCAGGGCTGGGATTAAAGGTAGCACCACCATGCCCAGTCTAGGCTATATTAATATGGTGCCACTGATTTCTTTTTCAAATGATCACTTGATATGATGGCTTGATCCAGGTGTCCCCCACAAATGAATGTGTCCTGAATGCTCGATTCCCCAGCTGATGGCAACTTGGGTATTGAAACCTTGTTGGAGGTGTGTTGTTGGGATGGGCTTATGGGGGTTGTAAACCAGCTTCCCCTTGCCAGTGTTTGGCACACCTTCCTGCCGCTGTTTGCAGTGCTGTGGCGGAGGTGATGTCCACCCTCTGCTCATGCCATCATTTTCCCTGCCAGGATGGAGTCTCCCCTCGAGTCCATAAGCCTAATAAACCCATTCTTCCACAAGCTAGTTTTTGGTCGGGTTCTTTTCTGCACAGCCATGAGAATGTTAGCTACAACACTTGGTATATGTGGTGAAGAAAGCTTGGGTGGTGGGTGGCAGAAGACATGTAGTTTCAGTTGTCATGGAAACCTTCCAGTGCTGGGCTAGAGTAATAGGTACTGGTTACTGGCATCTTTTCTAAAGTCAGTACTCAGCCACATTATGGTGATCATCTGAAATCAGTCACAAGCCAGAGTATTTACACCATGAAAATTGGCAAACCACTAATCAGGGCATTCTCCTCCACCCCAAGGGCTGGTGGTGAGATATGCAACAGTGCCCCACTGCTTGGAACCCATTTCCTCGCCCTTTTGGTCATTCATAAAGGATGTAGGAGCTGGGGAGATAACACAGTGGTGGTGCCTGCCCTGCAAGCATGAAGACCTGAGCTGGATCCCAGAACCCATGTCAAATGCCAGGCAGGGTGGTGTGAGCTAGTAACCCCAGCGTTAGGGAGGTGGACACAGGTGAATCCCCGGGGGTCACTGGCTAGTTAGTCTAGCCTGATTGGTCAGTTCCAGGCCAATGAGAGATCCTACCTCACAAAAAGAAATGGATGGTGTTTCTGAGGAGGACATCTGAGGGTGTCCTCTGGCCTCCACACACAAGTACAGGAACCTATGTAATCCCCAAACACACACACACATTCACATCACACACCTGCATGTATGTGGAAGAAAGGTGCGGTTTCTGAATGCACAGCCCACTGTTTAGATCCTGGGACTCAGAGAGCTCATAGTTGCTATAATATATTAATAACACAAAACCAGCTACAGTAACTCCCTTACACTGTCTTCAGACTCAGAAACTCACTCAAACACAAGAGGGGCACAGAACTGTATCATCTCTTTTCACAGATGAGGAAACTGAGGCTTGAAGTGGCAAAACAACTTGTGGTCATGACTGAGGAGTGATATTTGCAGACGCAGAACTGTGGGCCCCCTTCACCAGCCTAGGACCCCAACAGGTTCTCTTCTGTCTCATGAATACGCCTGGATGGAAACCCAAGTTCAAAGTCAAGAGCAAATGAGTTCATGAAGGCTTTGTACTGGGAGCAGTTCTTGGAGGGGACTGGTTATATGGGCTCAGAGGAAGGCTTTACAGACCCCAAGAAAAGCAGCTGGGATGGAGGTAAGGCTAGCTTGGATGGAGGGGTCTTGGATGCGGACACAATGGGGTCATTGTCACAAACCTGCCTCTCCTAGCACACGGTGTCAAGGCCAACAAACACCTTCCAGCAGTGGAAGACAGAGCAAGAAGGAAACATTCCAGATGTTCACAGCTGGACAACCAGGGGAAGGGCTGGCTCTTAGTCTACAAAAAGTGAGGTGTTGCCAGGGCAGACACCCAGAGGTCTCTCACCCTCCCAAGGGTGATTGAACAAGAAATGGGGTACATCCATGCACCATAGGGCAGTGAGGGGGGCCACTTCTTTTAAGTAGCAATAGTGGCAGTTAGAAATTCTAGAAGAAACACTTTCGATGCTCGGCCCTCAGGGAGTGAAGAATAGAAATCTTAATTCCTGATTTCCACTTCTTAGGATGAAAATAGCCAGACATTAGGCTGCATCTTTCCTTCTGGTAGTTAGGAGAGAAAGCAAGCGTGTCCACTCCCCTTTTCCCTACTTCCTTCCATTTTTTCTTTTCCAGGGAATGAGTCAAGTCAGTCAACAAGTATTTATGGAGCGCCCACAGGACTGCAGAGGGAAGGGGAAGGGGAGGGAGCCAGGGATTGCTGGAAGAAGCCCAGGATAGCTCTTACTGGTTAAAGGAAATGCCAGTCCCCAGGCCAGGTCTGAACAAGGCTGTAAAGAACCCTCTGCCACCCGGGGTGGGTTTATTCTGCAACTTCCACTGGCTGAGCTGCTTCCTTTATCGGAAAGGCCAACGTGGGCGGATCAGCCACGTCCATGTGCATTTTTGGAAAAGTATAAGCACAATGCTAACAATCTTACTGTTTGAGGGATGGGGTGGGGGTAGGGGTGACGTGCTGAAATTCTCTGAGAACCTCTTCTTCCCCCAACTCCCAAAGGGCCCCTGCAACAATCAAAATCAGTTAAACAAATGTTGTCAGATGGTCACCACTTTCTCCTCCGCAGATGGGAATGTGTGGGAGCTGTCTGGGAGGGGCTAGGGAAATCTAAGGCCCATGGAAACAGCTTCTCCAGGCCCTGAGCCTAATTAGTTTGGAAATGGGGTTACCTGGCTGCTACTCACAGTGTACCCCAATGCACCAGGGATCAGTATCGCTTGAGGTTCGACTACAATGCACAAATCCAGGCCCCAATCTGTAGCCCTTCCAGCTCCTTGGGTGCTTCTCATATGAACACACAAGTCTGAAAAGCACCCTTCCAGAAAACCAAGCAAATGTTATTATTAAGGTGCTGTCTCTAAGGGCACACTGCCTTCCACATAGCAGAGGGCAGTTAACAGGATCCCTAGAATTTTTTTATAAATTCACAAAAAGCCTAGTGATTTGTCAATATGAGCGCTGATTCAAAAATAGGTCACTGGAAGGGCCCAGGTTGTTGTGTGAGTTTTTGCTTTGCTTGTTTTTAAATATTTATTTACTTATTTATTTCAGAGAGAAAGAAGCAGACAGAGAAAGTGAGTGTGGGTGTGCAGGGCCTCTGCCACTGTACATGAACTCACGTGCTACTCTGTGCATCTGGTTTTACATGGGCACTTGGGGAATTGAAATCTATCATCTATCTCTATCTATCTATCTATCTATCTATCTATCTATCTATCTATCTATCTATCTATCTATCTATCTATCAATCAATCATCTATCAATCAATCAATCAATCAATCTATCATGTATCTATCTATCTGTCTATTATCTATCTATCATCTATCTACTTATCTATCATCTATCTATCTCTTTCTCTATCCTCTATCTATCTATTTATCTATCTATCCATCTATCAATCTATCATCAATCAATCAATCTATCTATCTATCTATCATCTATCTATCTATTATCTATCTATCTATATCTATCATCTATCAATCAATCTATCTATCATCTATCAATCAATCTATCTATCAATCTATCATCTGTCTATCTATCTATCTATCAATCTATCATCTATCTATATCTATCTATCATCTATCAATCAATCTATCACCTATCAATCTATTATCTATCTATCTATCTATCTATCTATCTATCTATCTATCTATCTATCTATCTATCTATCTATCTATCTATGTATCTATCTATCTATCCATCTATCTATCCATCTATCTATCTATCTATCTATCTATCTATCTATCTATCTATCTATCTATCTATCTATCTATCTATCTATGTATCTATCTATCTATCTATCTATCTATCTATCTATCTATCTATCTATCTATCTATCTATCTATCATCAATCATCTGAAACAGGGTCTCATGTAGCCAGGCTGGCCTCAAACTCCTGAACCTCCTGCCTCCACTTCCCAAATGCTGGGATCACAGGCACGAGCCACCTCACCCAGCCAATCACATGCTGTTTGACGTAGGAAAATACATTCATGGAGCTAAAAGAACTGAACACTATCTCTCCACTTCACTTCTGAACTACAGATTCTAGATTCTCTTCGGTTTTAAATACCCAAGTGATGTTTAAATGACCTGGATGGTTACAATTAGGATCATCACATCTGGGGATGTCACCGCAGCCCCCCCCCACATACATAATGGCAATTTTTATAACAAATAACACATTTGGAGACTGGGGTGAGAATGCTGGCCGAGGCAGCCGCCGAAGATGTTCGCTTACAAGTCCACCAAGAAATAGAATCCAGTTGCAGCGCTGATGCGTCACTGAGAAGTGCCGACACAGGGAGAACCTGTGCACTGGTGTGTCCCACATTCCAAGCTCGTTTTGAAAATATATTTTATTTGAGAGTGAATGTGTGAGAGAGAGGGAGAGAGAGAGAGAGAGAGAGAGAGAGAACACCAGGGCCACCATCTTGTGGGTCTGGCTTATGTGGGTCCTGGGGAATTGAACCCCGGGGCCTTAGGCACTGGAGGCAAATGCCTTAACCGCTGAGCCATCTCTCCAGCCCAAGAATGTATTGGATTTTTAAAAAGTTATTTTTTAATGTATTTATTTGCAGGCTGGAGAGATGGCTCAACGGTTAAGGCACTTGCCTCCAGTGCCTAAGGCCCTGCGTTCAATTCCCCAGGACCCATATAAACCAGACCCACAAGGTGTGGCCCTGGTGTTCTCTCTCTTTGTCTCTCACTCTCTGTATCTCTCTGCTAGAAAATTAATAAATAAAATAATTTTAAAAATGTTTTTATTTGCATGTAGGGGGTGTGAGGGAGAGGACATAGGGTCTCTCGTAGCTGGAAACAGATGCCCATCCAGCTGGCCATGGGTGACTGGGGAATTGAACCTTTGCAAGCGAACACCTTTCTCTCCTAAGCCACTGCCCCAGCCCTGAATCATAAAATAGTGCTACTAGAAAGACTTAACTGTTACAAACTAAATCAAAATATTTGTATCAATTTGATGCAGGGTTTCTCAAAATCCTCACCTAGGGGGGGGCAGAAAAAAATGAGAAAAAAAATTTTTTTTTGGTTTTTCAAGGTAGGGTCTCGCTCTAGCCCAGGCTGACCTGGAATTCACTATGGAGTCTCAGGGTGGCCTTGAACTCACAGTGATCCTCCTACCTGTGCCTCCCGAGTGCTGGGATCAAAGGCATGTGTCACCAAGCCTGGCAAAAATGAGAAATTTTTGTCTAATTGGAAAAGATTTCCTCTTAGAAATCTTTGGAGTTTCAGAACCAGGTTTTAGCAAAGCTGACACTTTCTGGCCTCTCAAACATGCTTCAATGTTTAAAGTAAAATGTGAAAATCGTATTAGGGTCAAAGAGGAAGGTAAATTTGAGTCCAGTGCGGGGTGGGGGGCACACCTGTTATTTCAGCATGGTAGACTGAGGAAGGAGGACCCCAAGTTCAAGGATAGTCAGTTTTAAAAAAAAGGGGGGGGGGACAAAAAAAATCCTAAAACTAAACTTTTGAAATGGGCTGGATCTGAATGGCTGTTTTTGTGTAAGGGGTAGAGTCCATTGGTAACGGTGGGCATTGTAATAATAAGAGGTCATGTAGCAGTTTGGAAAGCTCTGTATCCTGGTGAGCTTGGTTCACTGATTAGGTTTTTCACCAATATGGAGTCTATTGAACAAAGACAAAATGGGCCTCTAGTATAGGTGTAAACCCAGAAGGGCTATCACACAGGGCATGCTGACAGCTTTACTGATGGTTTCAGCTAGGAAGGAAATAGCCACAGACCTCCCACTTGAATGGAATGTTTATTATCTTGTTTTGTGTGGACACACACACACACACACACACACACACACACGTGGAGGCCTGAGGGCCAATTCAGGTGCTGCTCCTCAGACTTCATCTACCTTTTTTTAAAAAAATATTATTTATTTACAAGCAGAGAGAGAGAGAGAAGGGACAGAGAGAATGGGCACAGCAGGGCCTCCAGCCACTGAAAACAAACTCCAGATGCATGGGCCACTTTGCACATCTGGCTTTATGTGGGCACTGGGGAATCGAACCCAGGTCCTCAGGCTTTGCAGGAAAGCACCTTAACCACTGAGCCATCTCTCCAGCTCCTCATCTACCTTTTTAAAAAAAATATTTAATTATTTGCAAACAGAGAGATAAAGAGATAGAGAGAGACAATATGGGTGCACCAGGGCCTCTAGCCACCACAAACAAATTTCAGATGCATGTGCCACTTTGTGCATCTGGTTTATGTGGACACTGGGGAATTGAACCCAGGTTGTTAGGTTTTTCAGGCAAGCACCTTAACTGCAGAGCCATCTCTCCAGCCCCTTCATCTACTTTGCTTTTAAATTTTATTTATTTATAAGCAGGGAGAGAGAGAGGGCGAGCGAGCATGAGCGAGCGGCGCGAGGACTTCTAGCCATTGCAAAGAAGCTCCAGATGCATACATCTTTTTGTGCATCTGACTTTACGTGGGTACTGGGAATCAAACCCAGGTTGTTAGGCTTTGCAGACAGGCACCTTAACTGCTGAGCCATCTCTCCAGCCCTTTCATCTACCTTTATAGACAGTCTCTCATTGGCCTCGAGCTTACCCAGTAGACTAGATTGGCTGGCCAGCAAGCCCTAGAGATCTGTCTGCCGATCACCACGTCACCATCATTATAAATGCATTCCACCGAGCCTGGCTTTTTAGTTTATTATTATTTTTTTAATACTTGTGTTATGGGGATCACACCTGGCCTGTATTCACATGGGTTCAGGGGATTAAATTCAGGTCTTTATGCTTGTATGGTAAGCACTTTACTGACAGAACTATCTCCCCAGCTCCTGTATATTGTTAAAAAAAAACTCTTTGGTGGCGCACGCCTTTAATCCCAGCACTCGGGAGGCTGAGGTAGGAGGATTGCTGTGAGTTCAAGGCCACCCTGAGACTACATAGTGAATTCCAGGTCAGCCTGGGCTAGAGCGAGACCCTACCTCAAAAAAAAACAAAAAAAACTCTTGACATTCATCCTTTACAGAGATAGTGGGGAGCCAGGACCTGTGATGACATCAGCTACAGAGTAACAGTCCTGTCCTCAAAACAAGTTAATTAGAATAAGGCCATTTGTCAGTCACTCCGGGTACCAAGCAGATGCTGGCCAAACCCTTCAAGGGAGCACATGTATCAGATACTGACGAGCCAGCAGGATTTCATTGATAAGGAAGCTGTTTTGAGAGTTGCATGCTTGGGAGCCCCTAGGTCTGCAGTTATGCTGAGTCCCTGGATCATGTGTTAGTAATAAATGCCAGTGGTAATATCCATGAGTGCACTTGTCAAAGGGGCTACTTCCTTCCTCCCCCACCCCCCCTCCCTTCAACAGCCAGATGTGGAGACCAGAGCTGAGAGCCTCACGCCGCCAGAGGCCAATCTGTCACCTCCACACAAGTCTCCCAGTCTATCCAATAGAAGAGGTTGTACCAGCTTCGCTCAATGCTTCCAACTCTTTGCGGATCTGATGACATAATGACTGTGCATGGCAGGCATGCCCACCTGTAGGATGTAGGTGGGGCTGTGTGTTTGGAGAGGGCCACCATAAATGGCACATGGCTTCCCCTTTATACATTCCTCCCTAAGCGCCCCCCCCATAAGCTTGCCTTTAAATATTTTAACACGTTTAGAATTCATGAAGCAATTTAGTCTATTTAGAATGAATTGAGGCTTCCATTGCAGGGAGTTGAAGTCTCTTGTAAACCTGGACACTCTGCTCCACTCACTGGCGATGAGATACCCATCATCAATTCCTCCCAGCGCAAGACTTCGCTGCAGTGGTTTTTGCTGTTTGTGCTGTGCTACATCTGGAAGCCAGAACCACGCCAGCCACCAGCAGCAGCAGCAGCAATAAATAACATGACTTGAGTCCGCCTTGAGTCCGCCCCGTGCTTGGTCTTGCTTAGAGCCACTAGTTAGGGGGAGCACCTGACTGCCATTCAGATGGCGATCTTCCTGTGAGGTAAGGAGAGCTGGTCAGTCACTCCATGAACAAGGTCAGTGCTGTACTGCCCAGGGAGAGGCATGACCATCTACTAATGGTTTCCATCTGACCCCCTCCCCCTCCCTTCAGTGGATGGACATCCATTGGTCCATTTGAAAAGAGACCCTTGGGCTTAGAGCTATAGCTGTAAGATTAGCCATATGGGTTCCTGGTCTCTGGCCAGCAATGTAGAGATCAGAAGATTCTCTAGCCATCCACCCTGGTGGAAATGGATGGTTTGGTGCCTGGTGGGGAGACTTCAGCCCTCCACCCCTAGAAAGGAACCCCCAAGGGCTCATGCTCCCAAGCTAGTGCTGGGTCACAGCTAGCCTCAGTTTCCCATGAGCCTGAGCCAGTGACTACACTGGTGATCCCAGATCAGGGCTCAGGCTTCGAGGATTCTGAGACTCCTTGTGCCTGGGACTTTAGAGAGAGCTTCCATTGCCCCACATCTCTCTCCATTCCCCGATCCCAGGCAAATAAAACTTTAGTGGGCAGTAACGACCTTCTATTTGCGATGCCCCCACTGGACTCCTCCTCTGCAGCTGCTGACTCTGGTGTTCTCTCCCTCATTTCTCTTGGGAGCCACTCAGCCCCTGTCCCTCCTCCTGTTCCTTCCTGTCCTTCCCCCTAAAGCCCAAGGGCTGCAGTGCCCATGGCACAGCCTTTGCCCTTTCTTCTCAGCTCACAGCGCAGGGATCACATCCAGCCTCATGGTCTCTCTCCCGCGACTTCCTGACGCAATCAGCCCACTGCCTGTCACCATCACCGGATACCCAGAAAGCATCTCAAAGACTCCTGCCCCTCCCAGTGTGTTCCCTTCTTCCGGCAATGGCTCCTCTTTCCTTTCTGTGGTTCAGGAGACATTCTTGACTTCCTGGGACGCGTCACATTCAGTCCATCCACAGATCCCGCCACTGTCCTTTCAACAGAGATCTGGACTCTGACTTTTCCCACATTATTTCTACATCTACCACCCCAGCCACATGGCCTCCACACTTGCCGGGTTCTCTACCCTGTCCACTTTGATCAGCAGTCAGAGAGCTCCACTGAGGACCAGAACAAGATGCCCGAGCACTGCCCAATGGACAGGCCAAGTCCTCCATGTTTTAAAAGCCCCGTGACTTGCCTTTTGCTCCTTCCTGATTGAATCTCTAATTCCACCACCACCAACCCCATCCACCTGCTCCGGCTACGTTGTTCTTAATTACCCAACAGGCCATGCGCCAAGCCCAGCTGAAGACCTCTGCAAATGCTCTTCCCTTAGCCTAGAATGTTCTTCCCCTGTGGGTCTGTAAAGCCTACTTTCTTTGTTCTTTCCTAAAAATCACATCCTTGGAGGCCTTCAGTAAGGTTAAATGAATGAACAGATGAACCCCTCGTGGTAGGCTGAAACCACAGCCTGGGGCTTTGAGTCCTTTCCCCTGGGGCAGGTCCAGAACCCTGTGCTCACTGCATCTCTCCCCTCCAGAGGGGGCTGCCCACGCTGTCGATCATGACTGGCAGGGGTGTCTCTGCAGGCCTGTTCTTTGCAGGCACTGGCGAACGTAGGATATTGACTCCTTAAGGTGCTGGGAACATAGCGAGGCATCCAACAGTGCCTCAACTTTCACTCCTGAACCTGGGTCCTGCCTCCTCTTGGATTGCCTCTGGCCAGGGAGCACCCTCTCTCACACCCTAGCTTTTTCCTCCTGGGTCCCTTCTCTCTCTTTCCAGGTCCTCTTAGGCTATTTAGACAAAGATTCTTTCAAAACACTGGGTCCCCTGTGAATAATATGTAAACACAGCTTTCTCCTGCAGAGTCACTGGGCGTGTTCCCAGGTCCTTCTCTGACTCTGGTGGGCTCTGTCACATCATGTATCCTTAGGGACAAGGTACAAAATGGTCCTTTAGTAACAAGGCCTGGGGGCCATGTGCATTACCACCCCTCATCCACCTGGGCTAGCTGGGGTCTTGTTAGTGTTCCCTTCAAGCAGACACACCAAGGGATCTCGAGCACTACATGGTGCCCAGTAGCAAGTGACACCTTTGGAATCATTCTTTTGTGTATGGGTGCAGTGAGCGGATCCGACCCAGGGCCTCGCACAGGCTGGGCAGGCACTCCCCAACTGAACTACACCCCCAGCTCGGAATTAGTGCTTCTTTCTATTATTATATCTTTTAAAAACTTTTTTGAGGTAGGGTCTTGCTCTAGTCCAGGCTGACCTGGAATTCAACTATGTAGTCACAGGGTGGCCTTGAACTCACTGCAGGCATGGTGCCACACGCCTTTAATCCCAGCACTTGGGAGGCAGAGGTAGGAGGATCACTGTGAGTTCAAGGCCAGCCTGAGACTACAGAGTGAGTTCCAGGTCAGCCTGGGCTAGGGTGAGATCTTAGCTCAAAAAACAAACAAGCAAACAAACAAGAGAGAGAGAGAGAGAGAGAGAGAGAGAGAGAGAGAGAGCGAGAGCGAGAGCGAGAGAGAGAGAGAGAGAGAGAGAGAGAGAGAGAGAGAGAGAGAGAGAATGCCTTCAGGAAGTCAGGCTTGAGCCACAGAGGTTCAAGGAAAAAGGTAGGCTGAGCTGCTGATACGGCTCTGGAGGGCAGGAGGGCTGTTCCCAAGGTCTAGGTCAGGGTGGAGGGGAAAGTTAGCCGACAAGGTCTAGGGACAATGTGTGTGGGGTCATTCATGCTATTTAAAGTGTGCCACAGAAGAAAGGGAAGAATTCTTAAAGCATGACGTGTCTGTCCACAAGTGGGGAGACCTAGGCCTTTATCTGACCTGGGGTCCAAGCTGAGTGTCCCAGGAAAGCAGGATACTCTGGCAAAGCAAGCGGCCATAAGGTCTCTAGCCTCGAGACATGAAGGGAATTGATGAGATTATCAAACTTCAAGATGGCAAAGAACTGCTGGGTGACATCTAAGTCCCCCTCTTCTCTTGGGCCTTGTAAGTAAATCATTGGTTAGAATTTAAGGGATGGATCCAGGTCTTGGAAGAAATTCTCATTAGCTTTCTTCAAAAAGTCCATGAACTAGCTGGGCGTGGTGGCGCAAGCCTTTAATCCCAGCACTTGGCGGGGCAGAGGTAGGAGGATAGCCTAGAATTCGAGGCCAGCCTGACCTGAGACTACAGAGTGAATTTCAGGTCAGCCTGGGCTAGAGTGAGACCCTACTTCAAGGAAAGGAAGGAAGGAAGGAAGGTAAGGGAGGGAGGGAGGGAGAGAGAGAGGGAGGGAGGGAGGGAGGGAAGAAAGAAAGATCCTGGAGAGATGGCTCAGAGATTGAAGTTCAATCCCCCAGTACCCACATAAAGCTGGATGCACAAAGTGGTGCCCGAATCCAAGTTCATTTACAGTGGCTAGAGGGCCTGGTGTGCCCATTCTCTCTCTCTGCCTCTCTTTTTCTGCTTGCAAATAAATACATAATATTTTAATAGACTCTGTTGGACTTATAGATATTTTTGGTGACAGGGTGTTTGGGGGGGAGAGGAATACTCCCTGAGAAGCAGAAGCTATTTCTGGACCCATGGAGTTATCCAGGTACTAAGAAAATACAAATAGCATTCTACTAGAGTTTAGTTACAATACTAAAAATAAATGGTGGTTACATTAAAGTTATTTTTTAAGGTTTGTTAAGGGAGCCAATAAAATAAAAATGTACCTGAAGCCTAAGTAATCTCATAGGAACAAAGACTGCACAGAGAACACTCAGCACTCTGGCCCAAGGACCAAGAAGCCCCCACCCCCACCCACGCCCTGGAGAAGGCACTGAGGCCAGACAACACTCATGTTCCAACTTCTGTTTCCCATACTGGGAAAGAAAGCAAAAAGTGCTGAGCTCCAAAAGACATGCTGTGTAGAAAATGTTAAAAAGGAAGACAAACCCTTTTAAAGGGTGACCTTGGGTGTGCCCTTCCCAGGCAAGTTAAATGTCACCGCTCTGAGAACTTGTACTTTCTGATTTCCTGATTTTGCAGAATCCAAAGCTAGCGTAACAAATTCAAACCCTCCAGCTTCCTTCCTTTCTCCATTTCCTTCAAAACAAAAACAAAAGACAAATTTAATATTTCCATTAAGAGACGACTACAAAAAGAATGGCATACTTTTATCATGGGTTAGGAGGAAAAGTACATTCTTTTCCCTCCTTTCTTTTCAGGGCAGGATCTTCTTTTCTTTTCTTTTCTTTTCTTTTCTTTTCTTTTCTTTTCTTTTCTTTTCTTTTCTTTTCT
>PVHP010026416.1:0-24671 GCA_004024765.1 Zapus hudsonius | reverse complement strand
GAGATTGATGGTGCCCTGTTTGTTTTGAATCTTGTATTGGTCAATCTGTTTTTGCTGTGCCTCATGTTTTGCATTGTGAATGTTCTGTGCCATTACGGGTTTATTTTTGGTATTATGGCTCAGTTGAAAGCTGTGGGGACTTAAGAGTTGAGCTGAACATATAGTGTTTATATCTTGTATGATTATTAATTTGTGGGGGCCAGGGGTGGACTGTCATGGTTTGATACAGGTGTCCCCCACAAACAATTGAATGTGTTCTGATAGATCGATCCTCAGCTGATGGCAGTTTGGGTTTTACAACCTCAATGAAGCTATGTTGTTGGGGGCAGGCTTATGGGGTTATAAACCAGCTTCCCCTTGCCAGTGTTTGGCACACCTTCCTGCCACTGTTTGCAGTGCTGTGGCAGAGGTGATGTCCAGCCCTCTGCTCATGCCATCGTTTTCCCTGCCAGGATGGAGTCTCCCCTTGAGTCCATAAGCCAAATAAACCCATTCCTCCATAAGCCACTTTTGCTTGGGTTCTTTCTGGGCAACAACTAGAAAGCTGACTGCAACAGTTGGGTTTTGGTTTTAAGTTTCAACCATTGTCTTATTCAAGCTTCATGTATAAGCCAACTCATTTGAACTCCAGGAATTCCCTATTCTCCTACATACTTCCTACATGAAGCTTTGGGGCCCTCTATGACCATGGAAGGTACTGTGGACTGAAGATGAAATGTCCCTCACAGGCTCCTGTGCTACAGGTTTGATCCCCAGCTGCTGGTGCTATTTTGAGAGGAGGGGCCTGACTGGAGAAAGTAGGTTACTGGGCCTGCCCCCCCTCTCTTCCTGGCTGTCATGAGGTAAGCCACTCTGCTCCAGGACTCCTCTCCACCATGATGTTCTTCCTCACCACAGATAGAAATGGAGTGAGCTGATCATGGGCTAAAGCCAAATTAATCCCCATTCTCCCCCCTCCCCAGTTCAAGCTGTTGTCTCTTAGATATTAGTCACACACAAAAAGTAACTAACGCAGACACAGGACAGAAAATAGAAGCAGAGAGCACACTTGCATGCACCTCCAGACCTTGTCTGATTCCAAGGCTCCCTCACCCCCTTTTCCCAAGCACCCTCCCCAAGAAGGATTTTTCTCCCTTGTCCCCAAGAAGCCAATCACAAAAGTCACTCCTGAGTTGCCTGGTTCTGCTCTAGGAACAGGCATGTCTTCTGGGTTTATGAAGCTTTGTAGATACTCCTGCTCCAGCTTTGCTAAAGCTAGTTTGGGGACCATCCCAACAGACAGAATGCATTTCAACTTGGCATCTTCCCAACACAGGTCTTCCCTGGCTTAGTAGAGATGCTGGGCACCCAGACTCCAGCAGAATTATTAGCTCAAAGAAACTTAAGGTCCTCTGCTGAGTTGATGACCACCTATGTGTGAAACTACCCCTAGAAGAGTCCCCTGATAGAGAATCTGAGACCTGAAGCAGAGCCTGAGCTGCCCTTGAAGTCTCTAAATAAAAGCCCTTAACCTGCCTGATCATGACGTTCGCATGGGGGACGGCTAAAGGCTCCAGCTCCCCATCACTAAAGCATTCTCTGCTTGTAGGCTGTAGTTTGAAACGCTTAGCCTGCAGGGACCGGCATGTGGCTCTCACCTAGATCTCACCAGTTCATCTTCTCACACTGCCTGTGTCTTGGTCAGTCTTCACTGTTAACTTGACTAGGTTTAGAATCACCATGGAAACATGAGAGTGTCTATGAGGGTTAACTGAGGAGGGAAAACTCACCCTGAATGTGGGCAGCACCATCTCATAGGCTGGACCCCCAGGAGGAATAAAAAGGAAGAGAGCAAGGTGAGAACCAGCATTCATCCCTCTCTGCTTTCCTCACTGTGGATGTCACGTGACCAGCTGCCAAGCCTTCCCTGCCTCAGTGAACTCTCCCTCAAATGGTGAGCCCTTCTCTCTTGAAAGCGCTAGGTTGTTTTTGTCGGGTACTTTGTTACAGCAACGAGGAAACAACTAACACTTCCTGCCTTCATCACTGCCTCACCCAGCATCCTTCCTCAGTTCTCAAAAGAGCCGGGCTCTCCTCTCTCCTCAGGGCCTTTGCACAGCCTGTTCCTTTCCTGAAGTGTCTTTGCTCAGGTTAATTCTAAGACATTCTTAAAGCTCAGCTTAACTGTCGCTTCCCTGTCCGCTCTACCGCCCCACAGTAGCTCAGGTTCATTAGCCTCTCTCCTTGGCCCCCTGGTAGCATTCATCAAATGTGTAGTGAACTTGTTATCTGCATAATTATGTGCTCATTCTCTGTCTCCACCAACAGGCAATGGGCATCACAGGGACAATAACCATGTGTGTCTTGTTCACATGGTGTCCCCATGGGATTCACAGATGCCCATGGCTGATAAGTCTTAGGTGCGCATTGGTTGAACAAGTGCACAAATGAAAACAAATGAAAAGCTGGAATGACACTTCATACCTTGTTTCCCACCTCGAGGACTCTCAAGAGATGCTGGATAGCTAAACCTCAAGCGCCCAGACCAACAGACACGGATTCAAGCAAACTTCCAGATCTGCCTTTGAACTTTCCACAAGTTCAAAAGGGCAACAATTGCCAAATGTATGTGATTTTTTTTTCATGTCAAAGGGATTCTTCACTACCAAAAAAACAAAAGCCCTGAAAGGCATTTTTAAATAGTGTGTTCCCTCTGGTGCCCATAAGCCGTATTAGGAGCTCATTAATTATCTGCCAGGGAGGCTAGAACTAAGAGGCAAGTCGTAAGGACGGTTGCCAGGGGAAGAAATGATGATAAATCAGCACTTAAGGAGAGTGTAAATCATGGGAACTTTACAAGTGTGACATGTACACAACTTATCAGTAGCTTCATTATCACCAAGTGTGCTCAGCAGCCTGTTGACTTGGAAGCATCCTGTTCCCCTGTTCTCTGCACAGCTTTTGGGGCATCTTTGAGCTGTTGACTCCTGCTAAAGCCTGATCCTGCCTTGCTTCTGCAGGGCAGCTCTTATCAAACTCCCCAGCACTCGGGGCTCTGGATGCCCATCCTTAATCTGAGTGTCATGAATTTGATAACGGTCCAGACCACCTTCACCCACCATGCCTGGTAACCTTGCTGCTGGGACTGTGGAAAGTAAGTGCCCCATTGGTCACACAGTGGCTGAGTCGTTAGAGGGTGCCATCGTGTCTACAGCTTCAGTGTATCTGTATCAAACACCATGGAAATAAAGAAAGGAAACCCTGCTCCATGAGGACCAGCACAGGTTGCTCATGCAGAGCTGGCCACAGCAAGGCCACCTGCACTTGGCAGAGACTAAGAGCAGGCAGGCAGGAAGAAGGACAGGGAAGAAGGAAGTCTTCTGATTTGCATCACTGGAGGCTGAGGGCATAAGGATGCATCGGTGGGCTAAAGGAGGTAGGATATCTAAGCAGTTAGTTAAAGGTACATATTAGACTTTTCCTGGCTAGTCTCAAATGGAAAACCGAGAAAAACAAATTTGAGAATCTAGTAGTCATGGATGAGTCCTGGGTATTTGGGGCCACTTGCTGAAGAGGTCATAGGTCAGAATACTTGCATTCTGGTCGTTGCCATTGTCTGATGATACATTTGGTCTCTTGCTAGAGTGGCAATCCTGCCAGGGCATCCTGTGAGGCAGTCCAGTAGCTCTTGCAGGGGCAACAGACAGACTTGTTTCCAGGCGCCTCTGCCTCTCCCTCCTGACTGCTCCTCCCTGCCCCAGGCTGGGGTCCGCACTGGCCAGGCTTGACTCTCTTCTGTTTGGTTCCCCCATCTGAGCTGCCATGACTCTGGGCTCTTCTCTCTGGTAGACAAGGCCTTGGTCAGAGTTCACTCTGCATTATCTTCATGCCTCAGAGCCCTGCACCATATCTGGCCCATGGAAAGTGTGTGACAAATGTCACATGAATAATTTTACTGCCAGCTCTCATAACAAGGAAAGAGAGGAGTGAAGATAACCAACATGAGGCAACTCCAGAACCTCGCCAGGACTTGAGGGGAATCTGCAGGAGCGTTCCTGGCCTCCCCTCAAGTAGCAATGGAGCCAACAATGGTTTTGCCTCTCGGTCACTTCTCTGCCTGCTTCTCATCATGAAATGGTTCTAGATATGACTTTTCTCTTTCATGTTTTTCCAGCATGTAAGTAAGTTTCTTGTATTTTTCTTGCATGCCTAGTGTAAACCAGTACATGCAGCTGGGTTTCAAAATGTTTCAATCATGTGCTTCAAAGCAGATGGTTGTGGAGGGAGAGGGCATTTTGACACTCCATGGTCAGAGCTGGTAATAGATAAGCTCACAGACAAGACCTCACCATGGCTACCCAAGGCCAAGAGAAAGGAATTGTTCCCCCACATGATGCGAGATGACAGCTAAAATGACAATTTAAACAAAATCACTGTGTGATCTAGGAGGCAGCCTGAGTCAGGGTAGGGCTACCTTGGGCTTTTCTTTGGGACGCTGTGAGAAACTGCCAAGAAAATTCTATTTAACCATGTCACAGGGCCTATGTCTTTATGGTTGGGATTTTCTAATTAAGTCAGGTAAGAGCCCCCATCTTGGTCTGTCTCAGCCAGATAATTAAAAGAAAATCAAAGCTTTGAGCCTGAAAATTGTCAGCACTCCAATGTTCAGCCATTTGTAAATACAGCAATAGCCAGCACCTCTCCCATAACGGAATGAGGAAGCCAAGCCATTTTCCCCATTCCCCTAACCGAGCCAGTTCACGGCAGTTCTGCATGTCAGCTGTGCAGGGATAATCACGACCCCGAGGCCCTACAAGATTGGGAAAAGCCTTCTGAAGCATCAAACAGAGATTAAATTGTCTTGCCTGTAGTTGCAGCATTAATTTAAATTACAATTCTTTGAAAACCGATATTGGATTACCAGTTCTCAAAAGACATGAAATTTTATCTAAGGGTGACTCTTTATGAGCCAGAATGTACAATTAGGATGAACAGTGTTCTTGGGAGGAGCTTTCTAGTTATACAACACTCATTTTAAAAAAAATTATTCAATGCCAAAAACTACCACTGACTTTGAAATGGAACATTCAAGGATTTCACCTTATTTTCTCAACTAGAGTCAGGAGCTGCTCAGAAGGTGACAGGGACAGAATGACAGTGGTGATGGCAGCTTGCCACTCAGCTCCCTAGCCTCTGACTCCCAATTTCAACAATGTAGGTCCACCCTCCAGATATGAGAGGCCACTTTACCCAGCTGGGTGAAGGATTGGAAGTGCCTCATCCCACCCCCAGTCCTAACTGGTGACCATTAGAGTCTCACAGGCCCGGCCCCACAGGCTGAAGCCAGGACAAGTGCTCCTGTCGGACCCCTGGGCCTACACCTATGATCACACACCTGCTCTGCCCTTGGATGACCTCCCCAATGACCTGCAGGCCCAGGTCAGGAGATAATCCTGGAGACTACAACTTAAGATACCAGGAGAACCACCAACATTTGATGAATGAAGAAATGGACTCAGAGGTGAAATGATTTACCCATGACCACATTCACCACTTCTAGAACCCAGGTCTTTCACTTATAAGTCATGAGATCAATATTTATCAGAATGGGAACTAAAGAGAGAAGGGCACTGTAGTCCCTAACTCCACCCTGTGCTGAGGACAGCAAGAGTGGACACAGTGTCTTAGCCAGCTACTCCCAATGGGAAGGACCTCAGATTCAAAGCATATTCATGTGTCTTTCCAGGTTGGTTTTGTCACAGCTCCATTTGAAGGCAGTCAAAAAGACTCCATGCATTTACTGGGCCTGACTCACACTCAGACTGTCTTGAGTCTAACCATGGAATTCCCTTCCCATCAGAGTCCCACCTTCGAGCAAGTACAGATGGAAGCGAGGGCCAGAGAGAGATGAGGAAGACTGAGAACATAATGGGATCCACCATACAGAAACAAGAAGGAAGGAATGTCCAGACCCTGGAAGAGCCTCACCCTGGGGAGGCAGTGTTTCTGCAAACTGACTGCCATCATTTTCAAGTGTCCCCAGCTCCTCAGAATTCTTCATCCTTGCCTTACTTACCCTCCACAGAGCCCCACAAAGACTGGGTTTGGGGGGGGGTCATCACCAGGCTCTGGAAGCCCAGCAATCTGTGTCTCTGAACTCCTGAGCCTGGCTTACTCTGGATGAAATTCAAAGAGGCTGAAGTTACTCATGTAAGTTCTCACAACCCAGTAAGAAGAAAAGCCAAGATTTTAACAAAGGCCTGCCCAACTCCAAAGTGAGGAAAGAGGAGAACAGCAACCTCACCGACTCCCAGTGTCTCTCAGCAGAAGAAAGGCACTGGTTAGTCAGGCTGAGCAAAAGTTGAAACATAAGGGAAATAATTTCTCACTGAGGAACAAAAGAACAAAATTCAATCTCATATCACAATGAGAGAGCTCAGAAAGGAGGCCGAAAACTTAAACAGGAGATGAGGTATAGAACAGCTTATCTGCTCTACAACCCAAAGAGAGGTCTGCTAGGAGGAAAAGCCAAGGAGAGAAGATGCCTTGTGCTTCATCTCTCTGTACCACTTCCTGTAGGAAAAGGAAAAGCGGACTTAGAGCAAGCAAGAAAGGGTTCAGCAGTATCTCCCTAGTGTGCACCAAAACATGGTTTGGATCAGGCCTTCCCTACAAAATGAGACAAATGGTTTTTGTTTTTTTTTTTCCACCAATACACAAACTAAGGAATAAAGGGGACACTAGAAAAGCAGTTTGACATCATGTACCAAAGGAGGTCTTGGATTAGTCCAACTTGACTTTAAACCCATGAAGAAAACAGTGAACTAGAGCAAGCCAGGAAGTGATGGCTAAAGCAAAGGACCTGTTCTTTCCAGGAAAGACTAAACTCAGAACCAACATCTGGCAAGCATGGAAGATGCCCCCCTCCTCTCTCTCTCTCTCTCTCTCTCTCTCTCTCTCTCTCTCTCTCTCTCTCTCTCTCTCTCTCTCGTATCCCCACCCTGGAGGCAGCATGGGGGGAATCAAAGCCCCTTCTAAAGCTCTACCCCTAGAAGCCACCACCTCAGGGTCATACAGAGGAATTTGAAACTCTCTCTGGGCCTCTCTCTCAAGGCTCAATGGTCCATTTAAAATGCAGAGAGCCAAGGAGGGAAGCAAGACATCCTTAACTTGAAGCAGGTCCACTGAAGACCTGCTGTGCACACAAGTCCTCTCTAATGTGAGCTCTCAAGCTTGCTTTATAAGTTTGTCAGGAAAACCCCAAGAATATGTAGTCGCACCCAGCACATAGTAGACACTCATGACACTGTTAGGTCTCCTATAATGGAAAAGCAAGAGAGCTTAAGGGAGTGGGAAGAGATGCAAAGGAGAGACTAGAGAATAGGGTGGGAGCTGTCCCAGGCTAAAATAGAGCCACCAAGAAGCATCCCGAGTGAACTGTCCCCAGTGGCTACTGTTGGTGCTCAGATAGCTGGGAACATTGAAGACAAGTAAATACACATGTCTAGAAGCATGTGTACATGTTTCTGAAGCGACAGCACATAATAGGGGTGCCTAGATTCCCATAAGCAAGCCCATTCAGTGTCAACTACCCAGGGAATGAACCAACGTGGACATGAGGTCAAACTCCAATGAGAAGCTGTGAACCAGTGTGCTTTTCCAAGCCTGGAGAGATTCTTGTAGCAGAAGAAAACAGGAACTAAACTCCTCCTGTGTCTATTATCACTAGATCCTTTCCTTCTGTCAAAGGAGAAGCTCTTGGAGGGCTTGTTAAAGCCCCAACCCACCCTTTCCACTCGCCCAGAACCTGCCTTTCTAAGTAGGTCCCAGGTGATGAGATCCCTAGGGATCCACTCTGGGGACTCCGGTCCTAGGCCATCATTTGAAAACCTAATGAGAGACTCTCAGACTGTAGCTAACTGTGATCCAACCTCTCCCTGACACTCCTGCCCTTGAGCTGAGGCCATGGGCTGGCTCTGACTCCTTCCAGTTCTGCTGGTCTGCAACTTCCCAGCCTGCCTCCTCTGCAGGGGGACTGAAGGGATGCAAGAGTGATGGAGTAACCAGAGGAAACTCCAGAAGACAGAAAGAGCTCAGGCCGCATTTTTTTTTCCCACTGCCCTAATTTTCTTCCATGCTCTAAAGTACTCTCTTGACTTCAATTAAGCTTGCCCTGGGATCCTGGGCTTGGCAGATATTTAAAATAAAGAATGAGCTGTTTGGCCAGGTAAAGTTTTCCTAAATGTCCTCCCCTGGAAGGGTTCTTAGCCCCTAGGGTTGTGCTTGTGTGACTCAACACTGACATCTGGTGGTCGCCATGGAAAGTCCCACCCCTGATAACGCCCACAGGGTTTTGGAAGAGCACAGGGGTGCCTAGGTTCCCACCTGTAAAGCATTTATCAATCACCTATAGCCCAGTTATACCGCTGGGAGCAAATCCTTCCTTTAGTTAGATGCCAAAACATGAACACCTCTGATTCCTATTTTAAATCTGTGCTTGTTGACCATTTGAGAGGACACAGCCCCTAGAAGGCTGACAACCCCACTGGGCTGATGCATCTTAACTCCTACTCACCTCTCCACTGTTGAGCTACAGGAGCACATCAAAGCATTTGGCAGGGGAAAAATACAGCCTAACTTTGCTTTCTGCAATTTGATCTGAGCAAATAAATAAGTCATTTTCATTTCCAGTTTAACATAACAAGAATATTTTTACATGATAATTTGCTTTTAAGAATTCTAGCTGTGAAATTTAATAACAGCACATGAAGCTGCCTGTCATCTCATATTTACCTTCCAATCCCAGTCTTGACAGTTCCCACGGGCTGCACACTGCTCGGCTAGGGATATTCTAGGACACGTTTTCTTTACAACAGGTAGAAAACTAGACCCCAGAGTGAGACCCTTTCATGACACCATTTCTCCTTTCTACAGGGGAAGTTTACAATTCAGAGAAACGGTCCACCAAGCTTTCCCTTTGAGTCTCCTTAAGATAGGTCCCTAGAAAATGGGAGGAGCTGGAAGTTCTTATATGAAGCAAAGTAACCCACACTCAGAAAGACAAATACCACATGGCTTCTCTCACATGAGAATCCTGGATTTTAATTTTTGTGTGGATATGTGGGTGTGGGTATAAGTCATGAAACTTGAGAGGGACCGTGAGGTGAGGAGTTTTTCAGGAAGAGGGGTTTGAAGGGGGTAATCGAGTACATATGACAGAATGTGAAATGGGGACTCCTGGGGGGAGGGAAAGACAAACCTGGGGTGCATAAGGAGAAGATCAACAAAATCAAAGCACAGATGGAAATGCAGTGATGAAAACCATTGCTTTATATGCTGTTTTAAAATAATAAAAACTATGGCCATAGCATCCTTTTCAAAATCAACAGTGTTGGGAGAGCCTGTCTCTGGAGGACTGCTAACCTCAGCAGCTGATTCTCACTGAAGGCTCACTCTGTGAAGGGCACTGCACTCAGAACATCACATGCAGCGGGTACCACCAGGAGTTGTGTGTCCATTGTACAGAGGAGCAAACTGAAGCCTGGCTGGTGGAGGCCTCTGAGCAAGGTTACATGGCTAAACCCAGACCTCTGATTTGTGATTGGCAAGCTGCCTAGCTACAGCAACCAGGAATACAGGCACCCCTCACACCAGTCAAGCCCACCTGCTATGCTCTGCATACCACTGTCCTGTCCAGGAGCCCAGGTCATCCCCAAGACAGCCAAGCCTCTCCCCGGTGACATTTCATCCTGTGTACACCCCACACCCCTCAGGCTACTCTTGCTATGAGAATTAGCCTGAGCATAAACATCTTCTAGGCAAAACTTGGATCTGATTTATCTTAACCCGCTAGCTGGCATGTTTACAGAATGAACAGAGGACTCAACAGACCTTGGGAAGTTCATCTCCAGTGGAAAGGATCACGGGGTTGTTCCAAGGAGAGGGTGGATGACTGTGGGGATGCTGTTGCCCAGGGGAGATGATGAAAGGGTGGAGCTCCGTGAGAGAGGACCTGAGGAATCCACTCAGAAGTCTTTGCCCCCAAGGATGTCACGAAGACGCAGTGCATTCCCACTACTGAAACAGACAACCTTGAGTCAGGAGTTAGACACAGGCTGGAGAGATGGCTCAGCAGTTAAGGCACTTGCCTGCAAAGCCAAACCACCCTGATTTGATTCCCTAGTACCCAGGTAAGGCCAGATGCACAAAGTGGCATATGCATCTGAAGTTTGCAGTGGCAAAGAGCCATGGTGTGCCCATTCTCTCTCTCTCTCTCTCTATCTCTCTCTCTCTCTCTCTCTCTCCCTCTCTCTGTCTGTCTTTCTCTTCTCTGTGTCTCTGCTTGCAAATAAATAATTTTTTAAAGTTGGATACTACAGTAGGGAACAGGGAGGGTCTCCACAACTCTCCCTTTCTGCCTGTGGTATGGGGCCTGTGGAGTAACAGAGAACACTTGCAGAGCTATCCACCCCCATCAGCTTAGCCTAGTACACTCTGTTCCTAGCTAGACTCTATGCCCTCTGAAGACATAGGCTCTCTGTCTACTTATCTACTAAACCCTTGACACCTGGAAGATCAATAAATGTTTAAGTCACTCAAACCTCAATTTTAGCAGGAAGTACAAAAGCAGAGAGAAGGGAGATGTTTATATCAGAGCCAGAGCAATAGCCAGACTTCCTCAGTCTTGTACTGAAAGGGTGATGTATGTGTTTTCATATTTTGTAGATGCTAATTGTTGACAACATGATTCGGTGGCTCAACAAATTGGAACTGACACCATCAACCTGCTCAATCCATTTACCATCTTTCATCATCAATGCAAGGGACTTTGCCGACTGAGCAGGGCCAGCTTCCCTTGTGAGGCCAGCATCTTGTTTCCTATTAGTGATGAGCATTACAAGTAAATGGATTGGCTTAGCATATTAAATCGCATCCAACAGCCCAGTAAAAACCTCAAGCTAATGGAGGAAAATAAAAATCTGTGGAGGAAGGAGAGGGCAGGCTCAACTCAGTGTGTATTCACTGAGCACTAGGTTTTGCTCATTCTCTACTACAAGCTTTGTCATACCCCTCCCTGTACCCCACAGAGCTAATTGCCTCTCTGTTTAACATTCTTTTAAAAAATATTTTATTTATTTATTTTTCAAGCAGAGAGAGAGAGACAGAGAGAGATTGAGAGAAAGAGAGAAACACACCAGGGTCTAGCTTATGTGGGTACTATGTGGGTACTGGGGAATTGAACCTGGGGTCTTAGGCACTGGAGGCAAGTGCCTTAACCGCTGAGCCATCTCTCCAGCCCTGTTTAACATTCTTCAGTCCAGTCTGTGTTTACCCTGTCATCCCTGACCCTCTGGGATCTAGATTTTGGCTAATTCTCTAGTCTTAACTGCTCCCTTCTTGTCCCTCCACACTGTTATGCTCACGCACACTTACACCCCTACAATCCCAGAGTCCTTGACACATGAAATACTGTAGTCACTTCCAAAAGGACCTTTGAACATGCTGGCTTCTCCCTGAAAGAATTTTATCTGCCCTTTCGTCTAGCTAATTCTTTTGAGATTTGGCCCAACCAGTTTGCAGAATCCAAGTAGGTTAAATGGTAACCAGCAAAAGAAATAGCCACATCCCAACCCCATGGATTCTACAAATGTGGCCATATTTGGATCAGGATATTTTAAATGCAATTAAGTTATACATGAAATGAAAACATCCCTGATGATGGAAGAGCAAAATCCAGTGACAAATGCTCTTCTAAGTGGCACGGTAGAAGGAGACCTAGAGAGAAGGAAGAAAGAGGCCATGAGATTGGAGTAATGAAGCCACAGGTCACAGAGTGCCGAGAGCTACCACAAACTGGAGAAGGAAAGGCTGAGAGCTTGGAAGGAGCATGGAAGGACCCTGCTGGCACTCTGATGTCAGACTCTGGCCTGGAGAATCGTGTAAGAGAAAGTTCTATTGTTTAAAACCACCAGGTATGTGAGAATTTGCTACAGCAGCCCTGGGAAACAGATGCCCTTGGCCTTGCCTTCTGCGCTCTCCAGCCCCATGTACAAGCCCCCTTTGCCTTTTTGTGTGGCTGCTACTGACTTGGTTCCTTCCCAGTATATTGGAAGCTGGCTTCCAGCACATCCCTGAATGGAACACAGGGATGTCAGGAGGTTAAGGACAAAAATGACAGGATGACATTTGCTCTCTAAACTGTGCAGGTCTCCCACGAATGTTCTCTCAGGACAAGCCTAGCTCTCCCCACACCTCCGTGCCCAAAGCTTCACTTTATCCTCAATCCCTCCACTTTTGTTGAGAATATCACTGCAACCCACTCAGATGGCCACCTGACTCATGCGTCTCCCTCCTTTGTCAAAGGGTGACAAGCCCTTAAAATTATTCAAAAATAGTTTCCACAGGTTTCAAGCCTATATTCACTGTTTCAGACTTGGGCATATCTTTTCCTGTGGGTTCACCTTCATTGAGTGGAATGGTGGGGCTATGGTGTGATTTAACTTTCATTTCTCTCTTTTTTAATTGCACAGCACTAAATGGACATGAACCATGACCCAAGATGAAGTCCCATGTGAACAGATGGAAGGACTGTAAGTGAATATTCATCCCAAGTCTCTTGCTAAGCTGCATGAAATTCATCTAGGTAAACAGGTTGGGCTTAACCTTCTTACTATGAGGATTTACAGTCGGGATAAGTCTCACAATAATAATTTGCTAACACTTGCTGTCTCCCCACTAAATCCTTTTGGTTTCATTTGTTGGTATTGCTCTTTTTTTTTTTTTGAGAAAGAGTCTCATGTAGCCCAGGATGTCCTTGAACTTGCCATGTACTGGAGGATCTGGAGGATGACTTTGAACTCCTGCCTCCACCTTCCAAGTACTGCTGTACTGGTACTATTTTTGATAAAACACAATTATCTCACTATGTGAACTTAAGTTTTCTATGAAATTTTTCCAAAGGTCTTATTTTTCTTTGGCTTAAATATAGACCAACAATAGACTCTAGGGTCTATTTACCTGTTTACATGTAAGCTGGTGTTTAAAAGTAATGAAAGATAAAAGAAATCGTAAGGCATTGCTGGTGGAAATGTAAAATGATCCAGCCACGGTAGAGTCTATAGTTCCTCAAATTGTAAAACAGAGTTACCATATGACCCAGAAATTCCACAACTAGATATATAACCAAAGGAATTAGAAACAGGTCTTCAAACAAATATGTGTATATGTGAATATTTACAGAAATATTATTCATAATCGCCAAAAGGTCCATCAGTAATACAAATTTACACTAATTGATGAATGGAAAAACAAGCTGTGATCTATCTATACTATAGAATATTATTCAGCTATTCATAGGAATGGAGTATTGATCCATATTAGCACATGTATGACTCTTGAAAACATTATACTGAATGAAAGAAGTCAGTCTCAAAGCCCACATCCACGGTGATCCAGTTGTTATAAAATATCCAGAATAAATAAATTCATGGAGATAAAAGGCACATTAATGATTGGCAGGGATGAAGGGGAGAGTGGTGTTTCTCGGGAGGCAATGACAAAAATATCATAGGCGAAGTGGCACAAATAGAAAACATTTATATCTCAGAGTTCTGGATGTTGAAGACTGAGGTCGAGTGTCATCACCACTGAATTCTTGCTGAGTCCTTGTCCCAATACCCCTTGGTGTGTAAAAGCACTGAGACAGCAAGCTGTCAACATTGTTTTTCTAATAGGTCACTAATCCCATCATTGGATCTCAACCCTAATAACATTATAGGAGCCTAATTACTAGCCAGAGGTCCCAATTCTTAATATCATCCACTGGGTCTTGAGTTCCATCATATAAACTTGAGGGGGATACAAGCACATAGTCCATGATAAGAGGGGCAATTATTAATAGACAAAGGGCTTCTTTTTCAGGTGACAAAACGTTCTGAAGCTGGGGAGGTAGCTCAATGCAAGCACAAGTTCCCTCTCCAGTACTCACATAAATGCTGGGCTAGGTAATGGGTGCCTGTAATCCCAGAACTAGGCCGGTGGAAACGGACAGATCCCTGGAGCTCACTGGCACAGCTATCAGTCTAGCCTAATCACTGATCTCTAGGCCAATGAGAGACCCTGACTCAAAAACAGATGTCATGCCTCAGATTAACATGCAGGGTTGTCCTATAGTCTTCCACATGCACATTCCCATACATGCACCTGTACATATGTGTACCCACACATATGAACATGCATTACACACATGCAGAATCTAAAATCGATTGTAGTGATGAATGCATAACCCTGTGAGCATACCAATAGCTACTGAATTATTCATCCTTAAGTAGATGAGACATATGGCTGATGACTTATGCATCAATAAATATGTTACCAGAGAGAAAGAGAGGAGATGGAAGAGAATGAAGGAACGAAGAGAAAGAAAAAGGACTGAAACAATTGAGGAAGGGTCAGGAATGAATATGGCCAAGGGTTAGCTACTGTCCTGTGAGATGTTAATGCTGAGACCTATGTTCATCAACACCACAAAGCAGTTCTAGGAAGAAACCTCATCAAATCCAGGAGAGTAATCATAGTTCCTGTCTCTTCTTGAATGCTTATTATTTGGCCACACAGCATTTAAGACATTTTTAAAAAATATACTTCTCACCTGAATCTCAAGGATCCTGTGCAGTAGGAAACACAAGTTCCATTTTATCGATAATAGTAGTGAAGTTGCTGGTCAGTGGCAGAAGCCAAGCCTGAAAGATAAGATGCAACAGCAACAGTAACATGAAATGAAACTTGTCACCATTGAAATCCAGAGAGTCATAACCTGAGCACAGAGAGAATGGCCAGGATAACCACTGTCCTCACAGGTCCTTGGAGAGAAAGTACTTCTGCAGAGGACTTAGCATTGGTTGCTTTTTACATCACTGTGACAAAATTCCTAGCAGAAACTACTTAAGGGAGGAAGGATTTATTTTGGCTCACAGTTTAGGGAAGGCATGGCTTTAGGAGTAGTTTCAAGCTGTGGCAGCCTGATCTTAGAACATGGTTTCTCTCATGTCCACAGTGAACCAGGAAAGAGAGAGAGAGATAGTTTGGACAGGAAGTGAGTCAAGGATATAAGCTCAAGACCCACCCCAGTGACCTACTTCCTCAAGCTAAATTTCACCTCTTAAAAGTTCCATAATCTCCAAAACTGGGGACCAAGTGTTCACACAAAGAAGCCTGTAGACAGGGGACATTCACTCTCAAACATTAACAGCCTTGGTGGGAAGGGAATTTCCAGCTACTTGGACAGTTAGAAAGAGAAGTTGATCTGTGTCTCCAGATCTGTGTCTCTGAACAAATGGCAGCAGAGAGGTGATGTCCATGCAGGTTGCCACTGGATCCTCCATGGAAGCACTTGAAGTGGAAACCAAGGGCTCTCCTGGCTGAACTGGCTAATGAATTCAGCTCCAGCTATGCCAAGAAATGTTCAGGCAGAAAGATCAACATTTATGTTCAGGCCCAGAACAAATTTTATTGGGCAGAAAGCTCTATCTCAGACGCAATCTCTCTGTTTTGGACACACTGAAATGTCCTGGTAGGCTTTTTCAATGTGAGCTCCGTGGAACATTAGTTCTGCCAGATGCTAGGAGACTGGGTGGAGAAGAAAAGGGTTATGTGGTTAAATAAATTTTTGCAAGTGCTCAATAAAACGGGATTATGATTTCCTGACTGATGACTTCTCAGAGCCTCCGCTGATAGGTAACAAGACTCACAAAGAAAGATTGCACCATTTGCCAAACGTGCAGGACCAGAGGCCATAGCTTTAGAACACAATGTGTTCCACTAAACTTGTGCCAATTCTCCAGTTCCTGAACCATACTTGTCTCCTTCCTCCCAGACATCCTTCCCGAACTCTCCAAGAGGACCGAGGGTTTCTTGCCATATGTTCCCTTGGCCCTTCTGCCCCTCCATCATGGCACCCGGCATGCTTTCTTATCATGTCCTTCCTGTCTTGCATTCACTGCTAATCCATGACATTGATCATGGAGAGATCACATTTGTATCACTTATCATGGTAACCACCATTCTGCCTGACTCAACAAAATAGTAGTTAAATTTACTTGTAAAAATCCTTTTCTCTCGGGAGACACATACAAGAGCTCTGTCTCTACTGGTTGCCCCACCCCCACCTTCTAAGGACTTCTGTTCATTCACAGTCATGCTGCCTACAGTGCTAGGTTCAGAGCACAGATCTTGTCCATGACCTTGGCCACAAATGGACTGGAGAAACTCACCCAAAAGTGGTCAATCGAGAAGTTACAGAAGATGAGCTAGACCAGTCAGTCTTTCCCTCTGTTTCAGGGACTGGAAGTAAGACACACAAGAAGCTGCCAGTGAGTGGGTGGGTAGTATACAAAGATATTTGATCAAAGTATTCTTTGAAATCTATACCTGCACTGTTCAATGTAGTTAGTAGTCATTAGTTATTCACATGTAAATAAGAGTATTTGCATTTAAAAATTCCAAAGCCACCCTAATCATGTGTGTCTAACAGCTGCCAGAGTGGACGGTGTAGGTCAGAAAGTTCCACCAGGCATGCTATCCTAGGTCTTTACAGTAAACCCCACTTATTTTGACAATATAACTACAGACTAAGTCTGCTTCTTATAGGCAAAGGAATCCACCAGCCTACCTACTACATGGTCCAGCCCTCATCATTTCACATTGAATATGTCAATGTACACAGTATCTTTTACCTGCTGGGTACCACAAGGAGCTCATACAGTGATAGACTTTGCACACTGCCCCTGTGGATCAAATATTGGTGACCCTGCTAAGCTGCTCACATCAGTTCTCTGTCCTTCCCGGACTCTGCCTTTGCTGCTCCTGGGCTGGCCTGGCCCCTGTTTTGCTCTTTTCCAGCATCCAGGCCTGTCTCTTCAGTCCCACAACTTTCGGGCCCAGAATGTGCCTCAGTCTCCATATCTTCCCCAGCCTCCCACTGCACCCAAGACTGTGCTCTACAATCAGAAAGGTTGCTTAGCTAGTACCCTAGGGATTTCTTTAGCAACTAGTTTTTCAACTTCCTTTTCCATCTGCAGAGGATGAAATCTTGAGGATTTTAAGCTAAACCAAATCAAGGTGATCATCAGCCCAATGTTACAAAGAACCAAACATATGTTAGCCCTCTCTGGACATCTGATATCAGCCAGTCCTCACAGCATCCTGCAAGGACATCCCATCCTGAAAGCTGCCCCATGTCCCAAGACAGGAAACAAGCACAGAAGGACCTATCAGCTGGCTCTGGATGGCACAGTTTGGAAGTGGTCGAGTTGGGATGTAAATCAAAATATTCCACTCCAAGGTCAAAACCCTTTCTACTAAAACCTCAGCTTTAATCCTCTCTCTGTGACTTCTATATTTCAGGGATCCAGTAACCTCAGGGATTCCTCATACTTAAGATGTTGCCTTACTCCTGGTTGCTTATGTGTGTACGTTCATGCCTATTTGGACTGTATAGACTAGAATGGCTCCCTCAGCCTCTCAAGTACTGTGACTGGGTATGTGAGCCACCAGGTCTTACTCCTTCCTTCTACCAAAGCACACAGTGACACAGTTCTTTCTTTCACATGGCCATTTCAATGATACATCACAGTTAGTTTAAAGCCTGGTTCCACTTGGAACAATTAAATTATCATGTAAATCAGAGTCAGGAGTAAGCAGATCATGATTTATGGGTCAAATCTGGCCTACCGCCTGTTTCTGTATGACCCATGAGCTAAGAAGGCTTTTTTTTTGTATTTTTAATGGTTGGAAAAATTAAAGAAAGAATAATATTTTATGATGTGTAAAAATTCTATGAAATTCAAATTTCAGTGTCCAGAAATGAAGTTTCAGTGGAACACAGCCATGCCCATTCATTCTGGGTCTCTGACTGCTTTTGCACCACCAGTCAGAGATGAAGATTTCAAGAGAGGATGGGGGCCTGTAAAGCCAAAAATACTTACTAGCCAGACCTTATTAGAAAATGTTTGCAGACCCTGAACTAAGCTAAAAGTATCATGTTCTGATAGAAAAAGCCCAGTCATTCATCATGATGGGAGCAGAAGATGGAAAACTGAGATCTCACAGTGGACTTGGACCTGTCATTGGTGAAAGTGTGATTCTCCTAATGCTCGGGTTAAGCGCATAGTGATGCTAGGCATGGAGTACTTCTAGTTATACTTAAGAGGTAGAGATAGGGAAGATCTTTCAAGAGCCTTGATGACACAAACCGCTTGATCTGACCCCTCCAGACATGACTTCAAACCTAAGCCACTCCATAAAAAGTACATTAGAAGGATGAATGCTTAGAATAAGCATCAAGGTGAGTAACCCAGTGTAATGTAACTTGTTTGGATCAGAAATCAAGCAAGAGACACATGGCTCTGGCAGGTCTGTGAGGACATTTCCAGGAAGGGTTAACTGAGGAAGAAAGACCTTCCCCAAAGTGGGCATCCCTCTAGGTAGCAGCCTGTATATAAAGAAACTCAAGGAAAGGGCAGTATCTGGGCCTGGCTGCCCTTGCTGATTGTTGCCACGGGCATCTACCCCGTTGCTGCTGCTGTCCTTCATAGACATTAGAACCCAGCTTCTTCAGACTTGTGATGTTGCTTTCCAAGATTCCTCCAGACCTTCTGGTTGAGATTGGAAAAGTTAACTCTCTCCAGTCTGCAGACAGGCTTTGTTATATTGCCAAGAGCAAACCATGTAAGCCAGTCTAATAAGTCTCCTTTATAATAAATATTCACTATCCATTTACTCAGCCAATGTTCACTGAATACCCACCAACTCAAGGAGCGAGTGGCAGGAGCAGGCCAGGCATCACATATTTACATCTGCCGGTAGAGAACATCACAGTGATCACACCATCAAGTAGCATGTAATGATGCTACACATAAACTATGATAGAAACTGAATTTGAATAACCACTGATTTAAGTCCCTCTGCTCACAAGAGGGATACATTCAGACATTCACTGCTACTATCGTCTAACACACAATAAGCACAAGATACTTCCTGGAGGAGGTGGATCAAGCTTGAGCCTCAAGCTTGGGAAGCAACTCAGTGGTAGAATACTTGCCTGGCAGGCACAATGCCTGCAGCTCCAGTTCCAGCTCTGAAAATGCTATGTGGATCTATTTATCTAAGGCACCTAGAATAGTCAATTTTATACAGATGGGAAGTATCTGGATTTTCAAAAGTAAAAGAATCTTATAGGTAAGAGGCCTGGTACTAACATGTTGGTGTACTTAATATCACCGAACTATACACAAGATGTTTAAGGTGTTAAATTTGATGTCGTGGACATTTTCCCATAAAACGTATTTTTTAAAAGACAGCCTGAGTGATCATGCCATATTTGGTCTTAAATATTAGGGAGGAAATGAGGGAGATATAGATAAAAGTCAGAATTAAGAGCGATTACTACTATTCTAAGCAGATAGTCAAGAAGTAAGATGTCAGAAGGTACTCAGCCATTCCTGGGAGAAACACAACCTACAGTGACTCCATACTTCAGACCTGTGAGTTTTGCATGTAATCTATTGGGGTGTAAAATGGCACAAGCTGGGCCTTGGCTAAAGAAAATCCAAGTTGAGAGATTAGCTCAGAATGCTGGAAATCCGTGGTATCTAGGGCACTGAATATGTGGTCATCACCCAGGTATCGTGGGTGTTTGCCCAACTGGCCCTCTGTATCTTTGCACCAGCACCTAAGAGTGGGGACTTCAGATCACTCCCAGTAAGGTACTAAATCCTGGCCCAATACCCAAGAGAAGCATGGAGAGAGAGAGAGCAGCAGGAAGTAAGGTAGAGTACGCATGGAAAGGTCCTGTTGTTGCCTAAATTACTAGAACACATGTTTCAGATTATTGAGACTAGTGAACCGGATTTTCCCAGAAATCATAGTTTAAGCCAAGGACTCAGCTACAGGTGGTGTATTTGGAGGCGACTGAACAAAGGAAGTAAGGATTCAGGGGAAGGAATGCTGGGAAGAAAGGAAAAACCCAAACCAGGGTGCATGACTAAAGTTACAGCTATTGGCCAAAGGGGCCCTCTTCCTCTGTGATCCCTAGAGTCAAGTGCTGAATCCCTCAACAAACTGTCCATCTGGAGGATGTAGGACTTCAGATGAAGACAGGGGATAGGACATTCTTCCACAGATTTCCATCTTCTGATGGTAGAGGACAAACGTCAAGGGCACTTTCTTCCCTCCTGAAACAGTGCCCTCTATTACAGTAAGTGGAGCATTCAAATGTCAGACACTTCTCCATAAACAAAGCCAGCCCTGGAAGCTCAGCAAAGCCTGAGTGCAGAAAGCAGAAAGAAACAGCACTTCTATCTGCAGGAAGGATGCTGCCAGGTGGATCCGAGCTTCCGTCTCCTCCACCATGGATGAAATTGGAAGTCTACATTGAGAGATGGGACACCTAGCACGTCTTGATGAGGACCTCTGGTATCCCAGGATAATTAAAGGAAGATGGACACAGGTGTGATTTATGGGAACTTTGATATTTTATGATTTTTACAATGCAAGGGAGCCAGAGAAGGGATAATAGGGCTTTTTGGTAAACATTTTAGCCTATCTCAAAAAAGTATGAATGTGGATCAAAATCCCAAAAGACTCCCTTCACAAGGGCAGGTTTATGCAATTGTCTCCCCATTCTGGTCACCACTCTTAACAAAGTGACAAGATCCTTTCTCATTGTAGGACAAAGATATGGACAGTATGTTCAGAGGAGGTGGAGTAAGTCAGGTAGCTGTGTCTGAAGTCCATGGGCGGGTCTGGGCTGAGGCCCCCCTCTCTCCCTGGGCTGCTACCTGATGGTTACTAGAGGCAACAGGAAATCCAAGGCATGCCCACTCCTGAGAGATGCAGGTCTCCTCTGACATGTGACTTTGGCTCACAACTTCCCTAAGCCTTGAAGATCCTTCCCCAGAGTCTGCACGATCCTTCTAAGCCACAGAGCACTGCTCCTCCTCTTCCTTCACTTGGGGTCACACTTGCATGCCGGCTATCCTAACTTTCTTTATAAAATCCTGTGAACACAATCCAGACTTGACATCTGCTTCTCAAAGAGCCAGGACAAACATCGTTCCAGAGAAAAGTCCATGGACCTGTTTCCTCTTATAAAAATCTGTGCTTATGAACCCATGAGCACTGTTATATACATTATATTTGTAAACTGGTGTGTGCTCTTAAAGTGTGTGGAATGCTGACTCTGAGAGCCGGGTAAGCCACCCAGCCTCATCTCAGACCCAAGCATGTTAACAGCCCACAAGTTAAAAACATGGTAGCCTTGAGAACAGGTGGAAGGTAAATTATTTCTCAGATTGTCGGTCTTCCTCTCACATCTTAATATTTGAACAGAGGTCACTATTGTTTACCCCTTGGTATAAAAATGGCTGTTGATTGGAGAGATGGCTCAGCAGTTGAGGCTCTTTTCTGCAAAGTCTAACAACCCTGGTTTGATGCCCTGGAACCCATGTAAAGCCAGATGCACAGAGTGGCACATACATCTGGAGTTCGTTTGCAGCAGCTGGAAACCCTGGCATGGCCATTTTCTCTGTCCAGCTGACTGTTCCGTGGGACTTCCTGAGTCATTTCTGCTGTCTGTTTTAAGCACCAATCTAGGTTCTGTTCTGCCTCTTGTCATTTGTTTTTCCACTATTCAGCAAGGCCACTCCAGTCATTTCTTCTGGGTGCTGCTTAATGCCAGCTTGATGGTCTATTCAGTATCTGCTACTCACCATTTTCCTTTTGCTTTCCTTGCTATTACCCTAATAAACTCACTCATTCAAACCAAAAGTAGGGGTTGGGACATGGCTCAGTAGTTCAAAGTATTTGCTTTTAAGCCCACAGGCTCGAGTCTAATTTCTCAGTACCCATGTAAAGCCCAAGGAGAAGTGGCGTATTCATCTGTGACCCCAATGCACCTATGGCAAAGGGAAGCAGAGCCAGGGGACTGGAAGCTCGCAGGCCATCTAGACTGGTGCATACAAGTGATACTCTGCCTCCAAAAGGAGGAGGAAGGAGAGGACAAATACCCCCAAAGTTGTCCTCTGACTTCTATGCATGGCTGTGGTGCACATACCCATAACCTCCATTTTATTGGCTTAAAATTATATATATTAACACAACGATATGATCACTATCACAGGCTATTAGATAAAGCCATTGAATCCATGATGACATTCCCTTTTATGCATTAGTTATTCTCCCCCCCCCCCATGACTCTTACATTCTTTCTGCCCCTCTTCCACAAATTCCTGAGTCATAGTGGGTGAGTTTAAATTTTGCATAGTTATTAGGTTTGTAAGAGTCTCTAAATTTGTGTTTTGGACAATTTTGGGCACCTTTGGTGCCTCTCTCCATTGTCCTTCCCTAGGTTATCTGCCTTGCTGTGGGAATAGATCTTTTGCTCATCATCCCACTTCCTTAGAGGTTGTGTTAGGGCTCTACATGGATTGTCTCCTGCTTGGGTGTCCCCCGTCAAATCAGGTCCCTTTGTTAGAGTTCCGTTGTCTCCGGTTCTCATTGCTTTCTGAAACATACAAACAGAGTCTCCAGTGGAGAGTGAGATTATTATTGGTCAACTGAGACAAATATTGCTAGGTTGGTGTCCAAACAAATAATTATTTTTAAAAACCCAGAAGTATGGCTATCATGGGTAATTTTCCCCAGACACAGAAAACACATAGAATATGAGTTTTTTTTCATTTTCACGTCTTCAGATAAATATCTAATTAAAATATATATACACATATATGTATATTATACATACATATTATATTTAGACAAAGTCTTGCTCTGTAGCCCAGGCTAGCCTGGAACTCACTATATAGCCTAAGCTACCCTCAAACTCACAGTGCTCCTCCTGTGTCAGCCTCCTTAGTTCTGTGATTATAAATCTGTGCTACCATGCCTGGTGTAGAGGAAGTATATGTTTAAACATTTCAGAAAAGAGAGAAGCAGATTACCTCCAGCAAGTATTGTAATAGTGGAATAATGGAAAATACTGGGAGAAGAGTATATGGTATTGATTTATCCTAGAGTAATTATGTCTTTAGATCTGCAATGTTTGTGGCAGGAAAGATGGCTCCAGTGGGTAAAATGCTCACTACACAACCCTGAGGACCTGAGTTCAGATCCTCAACATCCACATTAAAAAAAAAAAACAGGCATGGTGGCATGCACCTATAATTTCAGTGCTGGAGAAGTAAGTATAGGAGGATCCCCAGGGCTTGCTAGTCAAATTGTTGAGCTCCAGGTTCAGTGAAAGGTCCTGAATAAAAAAATAAAAACAGGTAGAGCTGGAGAGACAGCTTAATGGTTCAGGCACTTGACTGCAAAGCCTAATGACCCAGGTTCAATTCCCCAGGACCCACGTAAAGCCAGATGCACAAAGTGGCACATGCATCTGGAGTTCATTTGCAGTGGCTAGAGGCCCTAATGTGCCCATTCTCTCTCTCTCTCTCTCTCTCTCTCTCTCTCTCTCTCTCTCTCTCTCTCTCTCTCTCTCTCTCTTTCTCTCTCTCTCCTTGCAAATAAATAAATTTTAGAAAAAGGTTGGGAAGAGATTGAGAAAGAAACCCAATGTTAACCTCTGTCCTGCATGTGTACACAGGTGCAAACTCACCTGTACACACCCACACCCACAACACACCCATGAATACACATATATACAGGCACACAAACAAAGTGGCCATGGTGGCAGGGATGCAGGTTATGCATGGGCCCAACAACATGGACTTCCACTAACAAAGGTGGATCTGGCTACAGCTGCTGCTGAGTGCCTAATCTGTCAGCAGCAGAGACCAACACTGAGCCCCAGGTATGGAAGCATTCCTCGAGGAGATCAGCTAGTGACTTGGTTGCAGGTTGACTACATCAGACCACTTCCTTCTTGGAAAGGGCAGCATTTTGTCCTTACTGGAATAGACACTTATTCAGGGTATGGATTAGCTTCTCCTGCTTGGAGTGCTTCCGAAAACTACCATCCATGGGCTCACAGAGTGCCTCTTCCACACCATCATGGTGTTTGTCACAGTTGGGATGGGATGAATCTTCAAACCAGGCACAGTTTATGGGAGGAAATGATTTATTCAAGCTACAGATCCAGGGGAAGTCCCATAAAAGTAAAAGAGGCTGGTCCTCTTTCACAGGTCTGAGCAGAGAGCAAAAACCCACCACCAACACGACACACACACTAGCAAACAGGCAGGAGCGGCCAAGGAGAGAACTGCTTCCCCTTTATATAGGCTTAGGGTGGGGTCTTACCACACGTCCACAGACTTAATGGCTTCCTGAGTCTCTGGAATTTCCTCCCTGAACTGCCCACACAGGAAAGGATGTTTAATTCTAGCTTCTTTGGACTACATTACATCCTGCCCCCTACTGAGAGGCTGCCTTCCTGTAAACATCCTGAGAGACTCACCCAAGATTACTTGAAAGGTCAAGTTGACATAAAAACTTAACCATCACAGTGTTCCACATAGCAATCAGACCAAGGAACTCACTTCACAGCCAGGGAAGTGTGCCATGGGCTCATGCTCATGGAATTCACTGGTTCTTCCATGTACCCTACCACTCTAAAGCAGCTGGATTGATGGAATGGTAGAATGGCCCTTTATTTTATTTATTTATTTTGCTTTGCTTTTGAGTAATTTATGCTT